>NIUQ01000630.1:0-44144 GCA_002796945.1 Plectus sambesii | reverse complement strand
TCTGCAAAACAAGAATAAATTTATTTGTGCACACAGTCCTAATCACATAGTACAATGCCACATAGGAACTATAGGAACAAAATATATCTCAATAATAAACTCTTTTCACTTATTCTCGCCAAACGCTTCATTGCTCAAGTATTCTAGATTCTTCCACGGTTCTGACGATGTGCCTAAGAAATTCTTCACCACATCTCGCACAAGCAGTGTAATTCTGGTCAGTATTCCTTTTCCAGTCTGCTTCTCGACATCGCTATACATTCGCTCATCAAATAATTCATCGAACGCAGTGACGAGTTCCCGCAGTGGTTTTGCCTGATTGGTAAGGTCTTCTAACTGCTTGAGCACCGCGGCCGCCTGATATTTGTTGGTTGAGATTTCAAGGCGGATTTGAAGATTTATTGTTAGATCACGCTCGATTTCAGCCTGAAATCAATGCAGTTATATATGATTACATATTTTTTGTAAAATAATTTTGTGTATCCAAAGACTTAGAGGGTTTGTGGTAAAAATCTGTCAAGGCAGAGGTGAGCAACGGCTAACGCCTGCAGGGACGAACCAGATATGTGGGATAGGACAAGAAAACCTTATACCGCCGTGTCCACCGCTATGTCAGAGAGATATTTCCGGGCACTTTGCAGTAAACGTACCTCTTTTTTCTGTTCATCGAACTGCATCCGTGCCGCTTTCCGCAGCTCTTCTGCCGCCGTCATCCTGTTCTGGTACATATCCAAATGCTTGCAAATGAATGGCAGCGCGGTCAGCTCACAGCGATTCTTTTCATAGTACAGCTTTGAAGCGGCATCGCTGTGAATCGTCTTCGCACGCTCGTACAACTCTTCTGCCTTCTGTATCAGTTCCGTGAGCACGCTTTCGTCTTTTTGGCGCCTCGTCATCTCCTCGGATTGCTGAATAGCCAGCAGACGCAATGCTCGCTGGTGACCACTGCTTGCTTTAATCTGAAATAAAATGAATATTTGTATCATAGTGTGTTTGCAGAACATTAAGTGCGTCGCTTGTGAGATAAAAAGCGACAGAAACGGATGGACTGTGCACTTTAAACAGCGCGATTATAAAAGGCGCAAAATTTGAATCTCATATCAGCGTACTTCTGAGCAATTACAATTTGAACGTGCGTTATCCGCAGAAAACTAAATTATGATCTCTAATCTGTCTCTTTTAACGTGTCCAAATGCAAATTATACTAGTTCTTTTGGTGGCTGTATTTCTCAAGCTTAGTTATCTGCCCTATTCCAATTCTTATGAAACGGAACGGCGAGACACCAAGATTTCGTTCAAGATTAACTTACCTGTTCGATCATGAGAATATTTTCAGTGTCATGAGTTGAGTCGAGTGCTGTTCGAAAAAAATCAGCGCTCTGAACCATTGCATCGTTTAAGTGCTTCGCTTCTGCATCGACGCTTTTTTCAGTGATTAAGCTGCGGAATCTCAAGTGCGGTCTCGCTTTCTGTTTTGTAGTGACCGCACTAAGCACAGTCATGAAGTGCAAGAATTCACTTGCGGCTAATGAGACGGCTTCCTTCGCTGAAATAGTTGATTTATACAAGACCATAAATTTCATTATGAGCAGAAGCAGAGGCACAGCTATGGCGATTACCATTTTTGAGAAAATTCTTAACCAATATTCCAAGTTCGGTGCAGAAAGTAAAGAGGCAGAGGGAGTATCATCCTTCCGACTCTTCGCATTTTCCTTCGCATCCTCTTTTAAAAGATCATTCTAACTTTTAAAATACTTTATTCATTTCCCTCCCTCACCGTCGTTCAACTTCCTCCCTACAAACTCAGTATTTTGCAAGAATCCTTTCTCCAACGACCAATCCCGCGCATATTAAAAATTCCTTTTCAAAATGATATTCATAAAACTGAAATAATACTGCGAATAATACTCACACTTGGCAGTTTCATCCTTTTCAATCACATTGATCAAGGCGTTTTCGCTTTCTTCAACCACTGTGATTAATGTACCGTAGGCGAAAGTAGGCAGGCAGCAAACAGTTAACAGGATGCCTACTTTTACAATCATCATCATGCACGCAGCACAGCTCGAGTCGTTCGCTGGCAGTTGTCCCAGTCTGAAAAAGAGCATATTTTAGCTATGAATTCAATTTTAGAAGACGGAAATGCTGAAAGATTCTGTTGCAGCCTTCATTAGCCGCCTACACACAACATCCTTCCTTATTAGCGAAATCAGTTGTCTACCTTACAGCGCGCGGGAAAGACGAGTTGAAGGCGCGTTGTTTCTGTTATTTGAGACAAAAAAGGATTGAAAAGCGGTTATTTTGGCTAAAAAGTCAGAACCAATTGAATGATTGCGCATCTGAGGGAAATATTTGGCTTCAGTATTCTATCCTAGCATTCCTATGCAAAAGCGAGGATTGAGATAAAAGATGGTGTCTCCTCCAAGACACTCGTCTTGCACTTTCCACTACTTGCCAACTGGCACCTACCTCTGACGTTATCTGACTACGAAAGAGGGAGAAAAAACATTGAGCACTCAAGAGGTGGCGCATTTAAGATGGGAGGAAAATTCGTGGTATCCGGCTTGCATCTATGACTAAAGCGCGTAAAAACACGAATTCGTGCGCGCAGGGGTGCATGTTTGCTTGCGATGCGGCGGATAATCGTGCAAATAACATGCATTTTGCAGAGCGCTCAGCTCGTGTCACGCATACCGCGGTCCCACGTGTCCACACACGTCGTGAGCGGACGTACAATTGTTTTACCAAATATAGAAGTTGATTGTGTGAATTCCACGTCACAGCTAGCGACTTCTGAATAAGCGTGCTGCGAGCTAAACATAAAATTATTAACACCATCCCTCTGAGGAAATCTGCGATTGATTTAGTAGTTTGAACGTTACTTTTAATAAAATAATAATGCTCAATAGTCTCTCGAAACAGTAATAATGTTAAATTTTCTCATACATGAGCGTTTCCTGAAAATTACAAAGAAACTGCAAAAAATGGATACAAATTGCTGTATACCTGCGGGTAGATAACAGCAACAGAGGGGCACACATTTATTTCAGTCCACAAAGCAAACTTCGAAAATTCAACGAAAATAGTACAAAGTGATGAAAAATCTAATGCATATTTCGCGTTTCAGATACTGACAACAGTGATCATAAGAGAAAGATCAAGCACACGTTAAGCTATCGTCGAAGAGCATGAAATCAAAGTCAAGTTCGCCTTTCAGCAGTTTCCACTGTCCGCTAGCATATTCAATTTGCAAATCTTGCAAATCGGCAATCTGCTGATAAGGCTGCAGTGCCGGTCGTTCATGACGTCGACTTATGAAGCGGTGAAAATAGTCCCTAATCAGATAGATCACGCCTTCGAACGTCTGCTTTCCGTGGCCTTTTTCGTAATTTGGTTGCTAAAAACAAAAATAAGGATGATATCAGCTAAGAACTAATTACTTTTACAATCAACTAGTGTACTGTAAGTTATTATTACATTGCAAATCTGTTCCGCGTTTTGTGAGAATTGAGTGTTTAATTGGCAATCAAGGTCTAGTCAATGAGTCAATTGACTTTGATTCTTGGTCAGTTAACTTTTAAATTCAAGAAGACCTTTTCTTAATCAATTTAACTTAAAAGGTATCTTCCTTGATTGCAAAGATGTTCTCTTTACAATTAAAAAACATTTGTTAACTTAAAAATAGTATTTATACTACCATAGCATTTTTTTGCGACATATGCTTACTACTCGCCCAGGAAGCTCTCATACGAAAGCTGACTAAAATATCGAATTCATAAATTAAAACAGCGTTCACATATCAAACACACGATAAGGACATCTGCTTTTTTAATCAAAAACTAATGAAAACACAAAAATACTATTCGGCTACTATCAATTTCTTACTATTTACCTATTTTACCAGTTTTGTGAAATTATTTCTGTACTGCTCCACTAAGATTTAAATGCCAGTGGTTACTGTAACCGCAGGAGGCACATTCATCATCGCTAAAGATCAATTATATGACTGTCATCCTGAGCAGTAAATTAAGGCGCAAAATATTACCCTGAATAAATAGTTGAGAGAGAGTACGACGTGCTGAAGAAATTTCATTTGTGGCTCTATACGAGTCAGCTTATGCTCGAGATCGGCAACTTTCTCAGAGTATTCGTTGATTTCGCGACGTATGACAGACGGGTCCACAATCATTTCTCTATAAGGATTATAAAAGTAAGATTTCGCTGTTAATGAATGGCATGTGATGGCATCTGGGACATAAAAAGTGACTTCTCAAGCAAAGACTTTGAAGCAAAAGATTTACATTTAGTATTTCAAATTGTTTGACTCCTATACACACATTGGGTTGTTTTAGATACCTCCAAAAACAGGACTTGATTTTGTAAAATAGTTGCAGCTTTGGAATACACTATAGTACTGGATGAATGAAGCCAGCGGGAGGCCGCTCATCTTCCTCGTAATTTTTCCCTCAGAAGAAAATATTGTACTTAGAATGTAAGCCCTTCCAAAACATTTGTTTACGAACAACTCTTTTCTGATGGACATTCATTTCTTTCGGTAAACATCGGCGCAACGTTCTGTCGTATTTCGTTCCCCTCCATATTGTTGTCTCAGTAAACATCGCATTAGTCAGTAAAGTAAAAGTCAGCTAAAATGTTTTGTTTACCCCTTAAAGTGAAGCCAGAGGAACAAAACTGAAAAAATAAAGCAAAGTTAAACGAGCCAAATTAATTACACCTATAAGATGGCGATTGACGAAATCGTTCTCTTAGGATCGATTGGGTCAATTGCGCCATCGTAATTTCGCTGCCATACCACTTTAAGAATTTCTTTGTTTACTTGTTTGCCTACGCAACATTCACTTGCTGACTTTTCGAATTTTGTCGAGTTTGCAAGACTAAATATTTGTAAAAGTCGATAAAAGGCAAATGAAGTCAGGATTATAACAATAGGTAAAACTAGTAAAGTCAGTTGCACACCTAAACAACACTGCGCCTCTGAGGGATGTTTGAGAAGCATCGCTCTATACCCTTACTGCTACTAAAAGTAACTGACATACCGTACGCTTTATTATCATTTATTGAAGGTTCGTTATCATGTAACGGTAAGAAGCAGCTAATTTAATCATAGTTACCTGTAAATCTGCAAGTCCGCTACTTCCATCGGTTTTAGCATACTAACAACCATCTTCTGCGATTCGACTAAGAATTTCTCCGCCAGAATAACGCGATTTTTGTAGTATCCCAGCCAGCGACAGATAAAGGAGAGCAAGGTGAGCTTGCATATGGTCTGCTCAGCATTCAGCTTGATGATGGCTTCGCGGTACATTGACTTGGCCATATCGTAAGCCTCCTCTATTTTTGTTTGATCTTCGTTAAGACGCATTTCAATTTTCTCATTGACAGTCATTGCCGTTTGTTCGCGAGCGAGAATGCGAAGCGCTCTGGCTTGAGCGCCGTTATACCTAAAAGAAACGAATCAGACAGAAAGATCGCCAACAACTTGTGTTTAGATAATCCTTGGGACATATATTTTATGTCTTAAATTTCAAACTTTTGCACGCTTCAGGAACGGATCAATAAAAACGTGCCATTTCCTACCGGTCGCCACAGCTGCTCTTCTATCTTGGGCATGATATATCACATTTGGTTAAGAAATTGTAGTGGGAACTCTTATTTGTATTTTGTGTAGAATTGCTGAACTGCATATATGCTGCCGCAATTTTCAGAATATTTAGTTATTGGGCATCCCATTGTCTTATTCTTATGTCCTACTACAGGGGCTAAGCCGCAATACATTTGCCGAAACTGGTATAGTTGTTTGCAACAAGCACTAAACTATAATCTGAAAATGGATAAAAATAACGCGTAAATTGCAGCCTTACACACAACGCGTGATACTTAAGTTTTCGCAATATTCGAAGCGCTCGTAAGCATAAAGGATTGAAGACTCGTTCATTTGAGCGCAAGCAGACAGTCTGAAGCCTATCCTGCATTTTCTGGATCGCTGCCTATCGTTTATTCGTTCATAGTGCATAGCGAGCGCGCAAGTCTTTTTGCAGTACTCACAGGGATTGAAGGTAATTAATTAGAGGGCGACTTGGGGATGTTATTAAGATGAAAGCCTTCTCATCGAATTGCCAAAGAGTTGATGTGCAGATGCATTTTATACAATCTTACGTTTAAATTCAAACCATTTCAGTTAAATCTCCGTAACATTACCTCATCTTCTCGGCAATCAAAACTTTCTGAATGCCCTCTATCGATTGAAGGGCAGCTTGAAAGTAAGCGCTGCTTTTTCGAACCGACACATAAATCTCGCTTCTGTTGGCCTCAGTCGTCTGCCTTACGTAAGGCTTGAGTTCATCGGTTGATGTTTCTGTTGAATTGACAAGCGTGATCAGTTTGATTATTTCCTCGGCGGCCGCTTCCATTATCACCATTTTTGCTGCAACACAATCATGAAGAATACTAATAAAAACAGAATTAAATGTTCTACTGAGTACTCGAGGTCCGGATGGTACACAACTGCCCCTTGAAAGGAATAGTATTACAAGCCAAAATTCTAGTTGAACTTTAAAAAATATTTAATAGCGTATGTACTGAATTTTTTGCTTGTTTTCCGTTTTTAAACTTTCTAAAATTAAATAGTGATTCATCTTTTCACTTGTACTGACGCTGAATCATAAAATGTATTGTACAATTTAAATTTTCATCAAAGAATGCTAACTTAACGTGAATCTTTTTATTTTGATCTGGTAAAGAACCACTATTGCTGCTGGCAAAGCCTTGATTAAATAAATGAGAGCACAAAAATTAAGATATTAATATAGTATAAGCTAATACAGTTCAAATTGTCTAAAGTTGGTGTGTTTCATCCAAGGCATGATCTGATCAACAAGCTGACCTCTTAATTCTTCGTCGTATACAACTGATTCGCTCAAACTGTCTTGCGCAACTTCCAACTCAGGCTTCAGAGTTATAGCAAAAGTCAGGCACAAAGTTGTTAGCAGGTATCCAATGAGTTGTCTCATGACGCTCTTCCAAATTTTATTGCAAATTCAACGAATAAAGTTGAATCGAGCTGATGTCAAGAAACCGACGAGGTCTATGCTGCGACGTTGATGCTATCAATAAAGAACAAACAGATAATAACAGTTGTAACACGACAATTTGCGACTGCATCGCAAGTAATGCTAAGTCTTCAGAATTTTCACTCGCCTTTGCACTCTTGACACTTTCATTCTTAATAGAAAAGAGGGGTTTAAAGAAAAATATATTCCGCAGATCGCATTGGGAGCGCGTTGGGTGGGTCTTTAGTGCGGATTCGGCATCCAAGCGAGAGACTATTGAAACTACTAGAAAAGAGGGGTCGCTTTCCCAAAAAATTCATTGATTTAGAAAGGGAATATCCTCAATTGCCTCGATAATTATAAGACAAAGTAGCAGTAGCGGTTAATAAAAAGGCAGAATGAAATTATTATCATGTGGCTTATGAGAAGAAGTACAAAAGTAATGTGAGTCACCCAACTACAACAAATAGCCAGAGTCCCTAAGCAGCCCGCCTCAAATTTTTAATGTGGAAGGTAGCCACTATTTTTAAGTGCTGTGGAGAATATCCCGTATAGCTCACTATACTAAGTCATTCCAATATTTTGGCAACGGTAAATAGCCAAAGCCGCGGCTACCGGTAGAATTACAACCGGTGTGAATGAACCCCCTGACAGGTCGANAGTGACGGTGTAACCTAACCGTTGACGGAAGGACGTCAAGTACTGCAGCTCGTAAAGTGACAAGTTAGGCTGACTAGCCGTGACTCTGCATTTGCTCTGTGCAGATGCAATCTTTCTTTTGTACGTTTTTACGACAGTACAAACACAATATGCAAACCGCTGTAATTGGTCGCACAGCATTACAAAATATTTCATATTTATAAAATTTCTCAGTTTTTAAATAGATCACGACCTACTGTTGTTATTCTCATTCATATCTTTGCATCGTGTTTTAACCTTGAGATTATACTAGTAATTTCTTCGTAGGATTAAAAAGCGCTGGAAACAACATTTAATATTGCTCATGGTTCAGTTTACTTTCCGAAGCACCATCGCAAGTTGGGGAGCTGAGCAATACGAACTTACAAAAAGGCGCAAACATCTTGCTATATTCTAATGCTTCCCTAAAACAAAAGTTGTTGCTTCGTGTCGAAAGAAATTCAGTTAGCGTCTTGTCTACTCTGCATGCATAAGGCATAAAAGGTGACGTTCAAGATCTCTAAACTGAAGAATTTTTAGCAAACTGTTATATCTAAGTACTTTCCCGCATATTCTACACTTAATTTTTGCCTAAAATCCAGGAAGCATAGATTGAACACAGCTGCTGGCGGCATGCAAGATTCACCCAATTGTTACTTGACACGCTTCGTGCTGTTGTTTTGCTTAAGTTGATGAACGGTAATTAGTGGATGTGTCATCTTGTTCCATTATGCCCTCTTTTGCTCACTGAATTCGTTAAAAAGGATGCAACAGAGATATAAGCAGCGTGCAACAATCGATTTGCGACTTCTTCAAACTTATTTCCCTGTTCTAGAACCGCCGTAATCGATAAGGCTTATGGCGAACGCCGTTTCAGAATAGAAATGCATGTAAAGAAGATGTTCAACAAACATCCAACAAAAGTTAACGATTTGCACATACTTGCTGTTTCTCTCTCGTGACAACTCCATGTAACGTTTCTTACAGTGCCTCTCCTGTGTCGCAAACACGCTCTTATGAGAAACAATACGCTAAATAATTTCTTTGCGTCGGAACGACTCCAGATAGGCCTAGTAGAGATTAGCGTCAACTGTGTGGCGTCTAAACAGAAGGAACACTATCAAATAATTCAGTTCACATTTACCATTTGGTAATCGGTGCGACTTCGAAGTTCGACGTCATTTAAGTGCGAGGAAGTCTTAAAGTTTTGTGAACGGAACCGGTGCGAGAAAAACGACATCGAATATATTTGCCTTTGGTATTTGCTGGCGGCGAAAGCGTTAAGTATACGGATTAATGATGACAGTCGTGAAGGACCTTGGATGATATCTTTCGTCAATACGGGTCGCTGAACCGGCTTACTACCGCAATTTTTTAGTTTGATTAATAGCGTCTTCATTTATTTTACCAAGTCTGCGACCCAGCGGAGAGCAGACCAGGCCGCTATAGATATTTTGTTCGTAACATATATATGACTACTTGCTCTCCAAATGCGGAGGCTCTGTGAACTACTCGCTTTGGTACGGTAATGTTACTTTTTAGAAGGAACACGCCGGGTAACTGATTGCAGCCATGCGAATACTGTTTCAGAAAAATGAATAAAATTGATCAGTTAGTGGTTTGGCTCGGTTGAAGGCCTCTTGATGAAAACGTCTAAAAGGCCGGTATAATCTCCGATGTTTACCTATGTTTCAACTTGCTCATAGAAAATCCAACAACCTGTGGGATGCGTTATTTCTCCTGTCCATTTCGATGGTACTGTGACCAGATCACAAACATTTGCAGGTTTAAATAATATTATGGTGAAAGGATATAGTGGGATGTAAACGTATACTACCCAAGCGTCCTAATATCCGCCCATAGAAGCCCGTTGTCAGCAATATTTGTTCAAGTTGATTGGGGTTGCATCGTCCTCTCAGATGGCAGCTTTGCCAGTGGATCATCAAATCTGATGAAGGAGCTATATGCATTCAAAGCTGGGCAGTGGGACAGGGTTCATTCCTCTCAGACGGGCTTCTACCTGAGGAAAAAACTACTCTAGGCGGGGCTCATTTTGGATTTAATAGGGTTAAGGTTTCTGAGAGGTTGATTCAGATCTTTTTTTGGAACGTGGCTTGTATCCATCTCCGTACACTCTATACGCAGCCCAAACAAAAATATCCCATTCTGTTATACCACTATTTCCAACACATATTCTCTTATCTGCTTTATGAATTTAGTTCTTACTCTATGACACTGTCACCTCCATCAGTTCACAGCGATTAGATACGAGTCGGTCGCCTGCATCGACGACAACAACGACCACTCAGTCACCTACGGAAGAAAAAAAGCTGTCTCTGACCAACGAAACTGTTTTATGCTCGCCACCAGATGATGACACGTTTGGAACCATTGAGAGTGGCGGCGATGATGAGCAAGCGGCGAAGGTCATGTGAGTACTATTCACCATTGCATAATATTGGTATCATCACTCGCTCGTTAAAATAGTGCTAATTGAAGCTGAATACTTTCCATCTGAGCTAATCATCGCTGAAAACTGAGAAAATTACATATTACAGAATTGTGCCTCAATAGTCAAAGAATATTTAACATATCTTTTAGTCTCGCCGATGCAATATGAACAAACTGTTCATAAAGAAAATCACCAGGGATTTAACTTGCACTATTTGATTTAGGCTTCATGGAATGGACTGGTCGGAGCTTCTGTTGCCAGCGCCATCTGTGATTGGCCAACTTGGCTCGTTACTACTCACAGCGAGCGCAAAGGACCTCCAATTGGCCAAAGACGATCAATTGAATGCCTCTAAATCGCTACTTGAATCAATGATACTTATTGGCGGCGACGCGTTCTACGCTTTCTTCGATGCGCAGACAGGCATCGATAATATAATTCGACGTCGCTTTAACGATGTTACAGTCTCGGAACACATCAAAATCGTCGTCGACATGCATATCAACGTAAGCGATTTCACAATGCACAATCTCGTTTCGAGTTAGAATGAATACTAAAGCCGCTTTTTTTGCAACTATTCGAAATTTTCCAGCCTCTGATCTGTTATGTAGGCTCATATATGGTGTGCTCATTATTCAGGGTCAAGGGAATCAGACGCTAATTGTTCGCAAGGATCTAAACAATATAAAGGAAATGGCTGAATTACACTCGAATCAGATGAAGACTGTTGTAAAGGCATTCAAAGAAGTCTATCCGCTCATTGAAAAGCTAACGATAGCCAGTTTGGAGCAGCAAAAATTTGTGGCCGAAGGATCAGCTGGATCAGAGGAGAAGTTGACGCAGACTGTTGCTCAGCTCCAAGCCCTTGGTAAGAAAGCAAATTAGCCCACTGCGTTTGTCTTTTGATCTGTTAAATATAATCGGAGCTCAAAATATAGCTAAAGATTATAAGACAGTTAACATACACATGGTAGCAATGTTGTATTTGAAGTTTATCTGTCAGACTTAATAAACTCAGACTATCAAATTAAAGTAAGTGCATCTTTATAAGCACTCGAAAAGCATTTTTATTTCACAAAGAACAGCTGATTTAGTGATTTTGATAGAATAGTTTAAAAAATTTAAATTTGAACAATTCGAACTAAATGTGTTTCTTTAAAGTGCGCTTATTTGCGATACTTTGTTCAAATTTTTAATTAGAATGATAAGGAAACGCTGTCATGAGAAAGACTAATCCTGCATTTCCACATTCTGAAGGTGATTCATAGTATTTGAGTTTATGCAGTCGAATCGCTCATACTTGATACGAATTGCTTGCATTCAAAATGATAAGAATATACCATTTGAAACTGATTCAATACGTTCACTCACTTATCATCAGCATTCTTGTATAATCTGAGGCTTACTTCCACTGACTTGAAGGTGTGCAGTTTAATGACAGAATCGTTTACAGCGCTTCAGTAAACTGACAAAGTGTAACACGTGTACTAAAAGAATCAAACTTTCAGGCAATTATTGGAATCAAACGACGAACTTCTTTCAATCTTTCGCGATTATGGTCGAAAGTAAATGGAAGACAAAGCTAATTGATTTCATCGATTCAGTGGAAAACGTGACAAAGATCGAGAGAAATTTCACCAAGGTCACCCTTTTACTTTGAACTTCTGCAATCATAATGTAGTCTCATACTCATTTGCGTGTATTATATGTGCAATTAATGTTATATGTCGTTAAATCTGTGAAATTGATACCTAATGCAGCGTTTATTTTTTTGCGGGATAGTGTACTATGTCATTGCAATAGTATTCACTTCAATTTCAGTCCGCCACCAACGCAACAAAATCCGCATATGATCGGATGTACAAGTCTGCGTTTCACGCTACCATCATTGACTACCGTATCAACCATCTGGCCGAGACCTTCGTCGCCGTGTCAGAAACCTTTTTTCTTCGAATGCTGGCCGACGTCCGCACTCTCGCCGGCGTCGACACCGATTCAGCTGCCTTCACTAACTCACAGCAACGCTTAGATGCCTATATTAGAGCAGCGCCCCAGCAGATTATGCGAAAGTTGGTGGAGGAGAATGATCGATTCAATAAAGGTTGCTCATACTATTGCCTTTGGTTACCTATCCGCGGGTGAAAATGATGCATCAGTTTCTGAAATAGTTGTGCGCCAAACCGTCCAGATCTCTCCATTCATATAGTGATTGTTTTGCCTTGTGCAGATTGCCTGGATAGAGTTTGTCAGAAGTGACAGAGCGAGGGAAGAAATTTTTAGCTTCCAAAATTGAAGATATTTCCAAGCGTGCTTAATTTTCTTTAAGAGCTACACAGACTTTGAACAATCTAAATTTCTGTTTTACCTTTATGGAGTCTCCAAAGTTTTACTAAGTAGTGTCAGACTAAATTGCATTAGTACCGCTAGATTTTTTTGCAGTTAAAATGCCTCTGATGAGAGCGTTAACCTGCGACGCATGCCACTCGCTCCCCTTTCGATGTGCGACAGATGCCTGCACTAAAGCCATCTGGGGGACATTTTCTACAAAATTTTCTCCCTCCAATATCCTTCCTCAAAATTTCCAAAATTACAATCTCAATTATCCTATTCCATAGAAAAACACATACGATAGTAATAAATCCTACATGCTTAAAATAGTTTCGAAGACGGTAAAAGACGCAGCCCCCTGTTCTGGCTTTTTTTCACATTAATGAATAAAAAAGTTGAGCACGAATTGTGTCAAAATATCATTGCGGAATCAGTTTCATTCAAAACTTTCTTATTTCGTTTGATTTCGGTTGGTTAAATATACGCCATTTAGCTTTAATTGTGTTCAATTCAGCTAAAGGGCGCGTCACATAGTTAAGGCTAAAAGGCAAAAATCAAAAATTCACTAAGTAGGAAGGCATTAAGAAAATTCTTAGCCTTAAACTATGCAATGTACACTAATTAAGACTTACTATCTTATTCAGCGAGAACTGTGCGCGCTTAATGAATTGTAAATGTAGAACCATATTTAAAGCTTTTATTTTACATTTTGCTTCTGCATTTTGCAAATATATTCCGAAAAAGAATTTTAAATTATTGTTTGTTTTCTAAAACTTGATTTGCAGTTAATATTTTATTTGCATTTAGATAGCTGCCATGGCGTCGGCCGAGTTTTTAGGCTGAAAGTTCGGTTGTAACTGAATCTATGATCCTTTGACTTTTATCTCATGAAGCGTAAGATTTTGACTTTCTTCATTACATACGATGATCGCTTAAACGTTACCATGCTCTATCATGTCTACCAATTTTAGGAATTGACGACATGCGCAGCCGATTGGACAAGAACTTCAACAGACTTTGCAAAAATAAGGTAACAAAGAAGAGGGGTGACCGTTCTCGCGACTAATCACTGTGATTTCTGTTAAGTTTGCTGTACCTACAACGCTCCCCACTAAAAATATGGTTTTCAGCAGAAGCGTGGCAACTACTGTATTATTCCGAGACGAAAAGTTTCGCCAGAAAACCAACATATTGTGGAGATTATTTGTTTAGATTAGCAGAGTATTCTGCATCGCAATGCTGTTATTGTCTGTGGAGATTGCCAGAAAGACTTTCTGGAAAAATTGTTATTATAATTAACTGTTACTATGTGCCATGCTTTGTTAATTATGCCTCTTTCATTGATAAATATTTAATTCAAGTGTTTGAATACCGCAGACATAAATGTGTGTCAGGATCATCACTGACCTTAAATGATTTGATACGCAGCGTGATTTACAGGAAACTCGGCGGTGGCATAGTTTACATGGGAAGGAAATCCCCGGTAACATATGACTTGATCAGCTACTTCAAAAATTCACTTCTTACTTTATTATATTCAAAATAACTCGCTTTTGAGTGATCATAGATTATTCTGTTCCATGTTACACAATTATCCAATAGTGAGGTTGACAAGCATTAAAAATGAAAAATTACTAAACTCTATCTTGAAACAGATCCTGCGAGTTTCTTCGAATATGCATAAAAATACAGGATGTAGGCTGCAAATTATATTTTCAAAAGGATGGCTGGATGTTTCACACAGGAGTGTACAATATACATAATCAACGCAATTGTCAAAGTAGTCAATCTTGTTGTGTTGAGTTGTCAAACTGAACAAAATATGCGCGGCAGAATCTGTTCGTATGAGGTGTACCTGTATCACTGACTGTTTAAAGTTATATAATGTTGTGATTGGGGGCAGAGAGGTAATGATCGTTGATCGCATAGTTGATTTCAACTTAAACATTGCAATTCCAACATTGCTTGAGGTCTATACTGAATGAGCTGGGTCGCGATGGACAGATGCGATTGTTCGAAAAACGCTTTGTTGGTGATGTGCAGGTATTATAAAAAGATCGTTGTAAAATAGATTGCAATTTATATTCATCAAATCATCAACTTGAAAAATTCAGCCGCACATTTCATTCTTACTGCATACCCGATTCTAACATCTTTAGTATGCTGCTCTAGTAGAAATGTGCTCTGACCTATACAGATAACATTGTCCGCGGTGGCGCAAATGCACGTCATGTGCCGAGGCGTGTGAGAATTACCCAGATGTTACATCGTCCTTCCTGTTACTCCGCTCTAAAAGGCTTCTGCTATTAGCATTTACTTCATTATAACGCTTTGACAATTGACATTGCAAATGATGGCTGTCGTCAGTCTGTTACTGCTGCTGGCGTTTTGCGCCGCGACCTTATCTTGTGAGTGCATAATTCTCTACCCTGTTAGTAAGCAGACTACTCAATTGCATGACTCTCTCAAAGGGAGTATTCATCATTTTCTCTCCAATACCTAACTAATTAATATATTGCAAAAATTTGCCACCGCATCCTTCACAGCATGAACGCTACTCTGCCAATAAATGGACGAAAGTCATTAAACCTTAGAGTGTATAAAAATCGAGTGCTATACTCGAATTTTCGAAAATAAACATATTAAAACTAATATGGTATGTTAATTTTTTTTCATTTTAGCAGCACAAGTGACCACGCCGCCCACATCTAATCCCCAGTTATGTCCACCATCAAATTACACAGGGCTCTATGGGACTATTGCCAGTCCCGGTTTCAGCACCGGTCAGTACTACGGTAATAACCTGAGATGCCAATATCTGATCACTGTACCGGCTGGCTATATGGTGCTGCTTACGACAAATGCGTTCAGAACTGAGCAATGTTGCGATAAACTGTACATCTATGATGGACCAGACGCTACTTCTCCGCTCTTAGCCACGTAAAATGCGCACATTTCTTGCATTATTTAAAATCGTTCTGTTCTGCAGTTGGTCAGGGACAGTACCAGCCGGGACGCAGCTGCAGTCGACTGGAAGCGCAATACTGGCAACTTTTGTCACAGACGGCAGCAAGAACGATATCGGTTTCTCTGTCTTGTATTCACAATCACAAAGTAAGCGTTTTAAGTCACTGAATGCGCGTAATGCACTCATTTATCGATTGCAATGCATTTATCAAAATGAATCCATTACTTTCTCACTCAAATCAAACTCTTCCAGTCAGGTGCGCAGACAGAATCGGCGACGAGGAAAGAACGGATACAAAGACAGGATAGGGCAAAAAATTAAATCTCCGAATATCGTGCAGGCGGCTTTATTTTTATCTGATAATTTGGGTCTCTTACGCAAAAATATTGCAACCGCAGAACTGCTGCATTGCGAAGTTTCATAATTGCAAGCGTGGCCATTCGCCATTCTCCAGCTATTTCCATTTTTCAAATTATTCATCTCACTTGTCGTTTTGATGTGTCTCAACTGCTATAAATTTATGAAAAGAGAGTCAGGGCCGGCGCATTCAAGCGTCCCCTTGAACAACTCAGGCAGATGAATGAAGGGGGATTCAAAAGTAATGAGTGCGAATGCGCGCAATTTTTCAAGTTTTAAAGCTACGGCAAACTTTTCACGCCATGAATGGGAACACAAAAGTGAAAATTCACAATTCGTTGTGCGGCTGGATAGGAGGAAATTTATCACTTATCAGGTCTATCGAAAGCAGAACCCATGATTCAAGATACGTTTATGAACAGCAACGTTCAGCACTATCATGTTCAAACCATTCCGATGTGCACACTTTTGCTTCCCAAATGTCCGTGGCACTGCCGCTGACCAAAAATATTCTTAGGAACACGTGGCTGCATATAATAAATGCTTATTGTTCATGTCCTAAAATACGACAATACGAACAGAATACGATGGTATCACTATTACGGTAGGTTGTTAGGCGTTTATTGTTCAAAGTAGTGCAGAAACTGCTGCAATTGCAAGATCGGCGGCAAGATAACCTTGGCGACCCCTAGCGCGCTGTTGAACGCGTCGCCGGCTGTCACGCAATCTTTTGTTGCAAGATAGCAGCCCAAATTTTTATCTTCTTCCTGTTATATTGCCGCGTCCCACTCAAATTCGATAATGATCACTGAATATTTACAGCAATTCTTCTAACCACACCCCCGCCAACATTACCGCCAAGCCCCAGTGCGTGTCTTCCGTCAAACTATTCGGGACCTTACGGCGTTCTTCTAAGCCCTGGCTTCAGTACCAGTCAGAACTATGGTAATTACCTGAACTGCATATATCAGATTACTGTACCAGTCGGTTATACGATACTTCTCACGGTAAACTCGTTCATAACCGAGGTATGTTGCGACAAACTGTCCATCTACGACGGCACAAGCATCAATTCGCCGCTGTTGGCAGTGTAAGAGGAGCATTTTTCTTTAAGAGCTTATTCATACACGATATGAGTAATTTTTTAACACTGAGACGCCGAGGTGGGCATATCGGTGCTTGGGATATAAGTTGAGAATTAGGAAGGACGTAGGCGCATATCTTCTTTTATCCTGTGTTTAACAAAAGTAGGACGTCCATCCCCAGGTTCTTTTACAACTCAAGCTGCCAACCTTTTTAAACAAAGTCGTGGCAGCTTTAAATTTATCTTTTTTTCTCTATTTGTAAGTTATACTTGTAATCCAACTTTTAATCGAAACTGGTGTTCAAACCAGAGACGCTGAAATCTGCAGAGTATAGAACAATTAAATATGATATTCTATTTCAGGTGGTCAGGAACAGTTGCTGCTGGCCAGCAGAAGGAATCAACTGGAAACACTCTTACAGCAAGATTCGTCACAGATGGCTCCAACAACTTTGCCGGCTTCTCAATCATATACTCTCAATCAAAGAGTACGGCATTTATCCTATTTTTGTAGCAATTTGTGCAGCTAATTTCTGTTAATTTCTGGAAAGGAAATTTGACTATGAATACTTCCTCAACCTAAGTCGTAAATAGAACAATCGTTGGAAGTGCTTTTCAGACCCTAATAGCCAAGATCCCACGATTTACAGTTTTGCTCCTTGTGTATACCTATCCAGCCTAAATATTCTTATACAATGATCTATTATTCTAGTGATGAATGTCAAAGGGAATTCTAATTGAACAATATGGGTAAAGACAGTTCAGTTTTTATTTCCAATGACACTGAACTTTAAATGGCAGAAAATGTTTGCTCTTTGAACAGCAAAATAAATACGAGAACGTCTGATTAAAATCTGAGGCTTCTTATGCTTTGACGTGTTTCAATCGAGAGTAAAGGCTCACGCACAAATCGGAGTCTGAGATTGCAGTTCAAATATTTTGGACTTCGTGAAAGCTTGGACCGCTTCTTTGTAGGTCTCGAGTCTTTCCATGCTGGAAATATCTTCCAAATTACCTTTGCTGGGAATGTACCGAATAAAATAGGATCATGAATATGGTTGTGGAAATGCGCATCCCCCACAAATCTACCTTTTATCCCCTGGCGCTGACCTTAACCCATCTCTAGTGATGGGGTCATTTACCGCAAGATTCGCGACTATTACGGTCAGATGTTGATCGCAACCAAATCTTTCCATCGCTTTCAGCGGAGCTTTTAACGACGCCGGCCCCAACACCGCCACCCAGTCCAAACCAATGTCTTCCATCTAACTACACGGGACCGTATGGTGCTATTCTGAGCCCCGGTTTCACTACCGGCCAGAACTACGGTAACAATCTCAACTGCAAATACTTCATCACCGTCCAAGCGAACTACATGATACTATTGACGGTGAACTCATTCCTTACCGAACAGGGCTACGATAAGCTCAGCATCTACAATGGACCAAATGTCGATTCTTCGACATTGCTAACGACGTAAAAACAATTGCTTTCTTTATTCAGTGTTATCTTAATGAATTACCGATTGAATTTTACTGGAAGAGAGGTGGAAATTTCTGATTAAAAGTTCTCCGCTTTCTAAATAATGGGAGTACAGCTAAAAATCACAAAATCTTTGCAATTTTTACTGCAAATGTTGTTTTTTTTACACTAACTCTACTATAAATCAGAAAACTTGTTCGACCATTTTAGTTGATTTCTGTAGAAACATAATCAAAATTAGAACTTAGCGTTGTCGATTTCATACATACTTAAGCTAACATTTTTATTTGGCCACTGTCAATTGATCCGTAGATCTTTGAATGAGAACTTCAAAAGTACCATATAAGAAATTATAGTGACTGATTGAAAATACTTGTAGGTGGTCCGGAAGAGTCCGATCAGGAACGAGTGTGCAGTCAAGTGGCAACACTCTGACAGCAGTTTTTTTCACTGATGGCTCCAACAACTTTGCTGGCTTCTCCGTACTCTACAGTCTGTACTCGCCAACGAAAAAATAGTTAACGAGGTATTGTGCGATATCTAATACTCGGAAGCTATTCGCATCCCTTTTTAGCAACGGCGCCTTGAACCAACCGTAACCGCGGCGACACAGCTACTTACGGCAGTCAACTACAACTGAATAATTAGGCGATAAAAAATAGATAGCGAATATTTAACAATACTATTTTGAATTGTTATTATTTTAGAATACCCTAGAAATTACTTTCATGTGAAATAAAATTTGAACGTTCGTTGTCACAGCAGAACAGATGGAAAGAACATGGCATCGTTGTGAGATATCATTTGAGAATTATGGCCGCGCCCTTCGTATTTTGATAAATATGCGTACCTATCGAGATGCGCTCTTTGTTGTTATTGTTGCTGTTATTGGCTATAAAATTGTGCAAGTGCTGCACAGAACTGAACGCATTCAACATAAAAATTTATTAAGATCAACGAATACGACTAAAATTAAACATGTATACGTAACAGCAGGTTCTTCATTAGACCGCTATAAAGTGGAGTTGGTTTATACCGGTTACCGGGGGACTGGCATGTTTTGACCGGTATAAGCGAACTTTTTTGTGTGGGAAAGTACGCTCTGGAACTGAAAATCTTGACCGGTACATACGAAATACGGTTATAACCGAAACCGCTGTATACTAATTCCACTGTACTTTAGTCTGAAACTCTGAGACCTATAGTTTGGTCTTTCAGCAGTTTCTAAACTGACGCATCTACCGTCATGGTAACTTCTTTCAAAATAGTTTGTAAGGGAAATATCGCATGACTGCCGATCGAAAGCCACCTAAGAAAGCTATAATTCCTTCGATAATTAATTTTCCCGTTTTCATGCTAAAAATCGGAACATGACCCAACAGGAACAAACAAATAGTGTCTGTAATCAACCGGAGATGCATGAATACCATGGAATATGTAACAGAACTGTGCTGTTGCGGCAACATGAGCTCGTTCTCAAAAAAGCTAAACTGCAACTGTTGCATTCAACATGGCAGCAAAATATACAGACTCGTGTCCCTTTGTTAGCCGGTTAATCTATAGTCATACTTTCACAACAAGAATATTCAAGTCAAGAATAATCTGTGGATCACTCCTCCTGTCAACTGTTTGGTCTCCGTACGTTTTACAGTCTTGTATGCTCAAGTGCCGAAAAGCATGCATCATTATCACTTGTCGCTAATTTTATATTAAATTATCAAAAAATATGCGTCAGATTGTTAAAGAAGGGTGAGCAGTGGAGGCGCGTCGAGCTCCATCAGCAAATTACACACAACGGTACCATTATTCATTTTTCTACATTAATAGTAGAGACATAGTTGTAAGGCAGAGTCTCGATTAAAACAGATAACAGTGTATCACTGCACACTATACATCAACAATTAAAAACTTTGCACTCGCAATAGAATAGCAGTTATATTTTGCCCTTCTGTTTGTGAGCGCGTTGCGGCGCCTATCGTCAAAACACGTTTGTTGCAATGACGAAGGCGGCAGAGAGCGTTGAGTTCAAATAAACAACGTCTTCCTAACAAATAAACTTTGTTTATAAGCGCGAGATGCAGCCTGTCATGTGGTGCGCGCGCGAACGTAAGGCGCCACGTGGTTTAAAATACAATGTTAGCGCTTTGCATAGAATATAATTTCCTATAATTTCAAGTTGTGATATTAAATATTATTAACCTCGTTGATAAGAGCCTGATTTAGCACGACTTGAGTTTTTGCTTCCGTGTAAAACAAGCCAGTGTTCAGTAATCAAAAAGCCCTGTATGCTGATAATTGAGTTCGTCATAATTTGTTTTTCACGGGTTTATTCCGTCAAACTGACCATGTATTTTTGAAATTGCTACATTTCAAAGCTACCTTTGTTAACGTTAGGGAAGTTATACGAAGAGAATTGGTGTAGTTATAGGTGCATGCCGTGGGACCTAAATTTCAAACGTTTCGTTAGTTAAGTCTCATAATTCAGACGAATATTAACCTTTGTAGCGATTTGTGACGCAAACAGCTGTCCTCAGATCTTAACGATATATGTTAATGAAATATAAGACAAAATAATTATTCATTCACCTTTGTCTGCAAATTCTGTGTTGGCTATCTTTTGGAGGACTACTAGACCTGAAAAAACTTTGTGATTATGCATTATCTTCACTAGTTAGAAAGTGACCATTATATACTTCATATAATGTGTAAATCTCAATTCTAAAGAGCGACAAAGTTGTTGTATACTGAAATAGTTTGAATATACTGAAGAAATTTTTAGATGGAAACATATACAATTCAGAAAACATATTCAAACAAGACGAAAAGAACAGATAAGAACAAATGGAGCAAAAGGACACATCATCCGGCAGCAGTCCAACGAAAGAGGTTTGTAATCTAATTAACAGTAGTTACCATGATTAAATAATTTGAAGTAAAAGTTATAGAGTGGAAAAGTTGAACAGAGCTTTGAATTATGTGGAATATCTTGGAGAACCGCTGTTCTATTTGAATCTTGGGCGTTTTCTGCTGCCGGAAAGTAACCCTAGCCAGCGAGAAAAAGTTGCGGCAAATCATGGCAAAAATGAGTCATCAAACTCGCAAGAAAGAATTTACTGTCGCAGCTACTCTCTACCGGCAGTGAGTGTATGCAAACGAAAACAGCCTTCTCGTATGGACATGATTCGTGCCGCTAGAAGGCGGTCGAAAGCGTTTCTAACGGATACCGCGATGAAATTTCCAGGTCTTACCACTATTCTGCAGTATTCACGACATTGTGTTGTCACTGGATTTATTTGTTTATTATTGTCATTATTCTTTGTGCTACTGGGACAGGTCGTTTTAGGCCTCTGCTTTCAATGCTTTACCATCATTTGTTCTCAAGAGGACACATAACTGATCCCAGAAAAGCGGAGGCGGCCGTGGGGGGGGGGGGGGGAGAATTGAACAGCATAATTTCTTTAATTTAATGAAGGGAGATTCTCGTGTTTCATAATCATTTTTAAATGTCTATGTGAAGGAATGCCGCACATGCAACCCGATTATTCAAGAGCATTTTCACTATCCGTCATACACTGCACGCGCGATGGCGATGTGCTAGATATTGATCCGGTTATCGAAGAGCCAGACAGCGCCTCCGACAGTGTAATGTTTTGACGAATCTTCGGCTACTCTCGTCACCATTTCGCGTTTGTAAATACCAACTGCTTTGTCTTCTGCTAAAAAAGCTGTTTGCACCTACTTAGTTGACTGCTAAACTGATATACGTTTGTGTTTATCATTTTCTTAGCTGTTATGAGCCATATGAGCCAATAATTTGGTATTGATCGTTGGTGATATATCTGTATACAAGTCATCCGGTGATCGCAGTATTAATATGCAATATAAATAACTATTAAAATGTGTCATTTCTTAGATAGGTTACAATGAAGAGCATGCATCAGAGCGCTTACGGCTCACACCCATTCGACCGTCAAAATTTATTAAGAAGATCCTAACCAGAATATTAAAAATGAACGTTTCAACGTTGGGACGAAAGAACAGTAATTATAGAAAATCATAAGCCCACAAAAGCAGATGGCACGCTAACATTAAGGATAGTTTTGACCACGCATTTGCACATTTATCAAACGAGTGCACGATAGAAGCGGGCAATGGGCGCTGGTTTCGGATTTGAAAGCTTTTTTTGTGGATTGCACCAATATTAAGAAAGCGGCTTGTTACTGAGGATCAGGCTCAGCCATGAGGTTCAGCAATTAGAGGAGTATAAATGTATGAGTTTTATGTTGTTGAATTCATTTGGTCATTAGCTCAGCCGATTTTTTAAATTGAATTATGTGTTATGTTAAGCTGATATATACAATGGGTAAATGTTATTGGTATCGATCAAAAGAATGCAGCACAAGAGACTGTTTTAAGCCCATTTCAATCGACACTCACTACTCAATCGAGTTTCAGAATTAAGTTCAATCGGCACAACCCTGAAGACTTGATAAGAAAACTTTGAGAGTCAGCGAAGCACACTAAAATGCTTTTAAAAAGCCTTCATCACCCATCTTTCGTCATTTGCCTTTTATTCAGATAAGGTAAGCCAGCAAGCTTAGTTAGAATGTGTATGATCGACAATGAGTAGGACGTTATGCTGACTAAAGCAGTTGTTTACCTTGTAATAGACGGCTTTACCTACGCAACGCATCCTGTGTTTTAGTCGAATAAAGTCGAATGCACTTAGGCACATATCAATACTCACCTAGGTTTACTGAACGCTGAGCGACGTGTCCAGCATGATTCGTCTTTTTGTTCTTCTGGTCGTGATTTTAACTATAGTATGGGCAAAACGTAGGCAGTCAAATTGCTGAAATAAAATGCTCAAATTGCCTTGATTGAGTTTTTCAGAGAGCTGCTATAGCTGTACTAGTGCGGCAGATGTGGATGATTTGAATGGATGGTATTGGGGGCCATATTTGAGCAAGCAACCACTAAAAATGAAATTTGGCTCCGACTACTGCAACTTAACTCCATGGGTGGCGGGCGGGTTCGTCAACGACTGCCATTCAAAATGTTTCACATGGCAATATAATTACACAGACGCCAAAACGAAAAGTGCGTCAAGATCGCTGGTGAATAATTAAAAATCTCTTTTTGTTAAGATCCTGCATATGAAACCATTCGAGGATGCGCAAGTCAAGTGCCTGACTTCCCTGTCCCGAGTAGCGATACATGTCAAGACATTCTACAGTCAAAAGGAGGACCAAACAGTGTTGGTGGTCCGAACGCAGGCCCTGGATATTATTCACAGTGCTTTTGCACAGGCAATGACTGTAACTCCTACACTCGGAATAACAGTAAATATTCTTGATGTTGGGTATTTAAATATTATCGATTAAACCAATATAATGCTTTGCAAAAGAACAGCGCTTTCAAGTTTTCTCATAATTTGCCTCTTTCTTGAACAATGTTTCTAATGCGCTTTGTAGGTTCATCAACAACTCCCTTTTCGTCCTCAACTTCCACAGTAACAACAACAGTGACAGCGACATCAGCAACAGCAGCAGCAGCAACAACCACAACTATTATTACTACTGCAACGCCTCCTTCTAAATCAACACCTTCCACCGCCGCATCGTTTATTCAATTATTCCTACTGGTTTCCATTTCACGATTCTTTTACTCTTTGCTGCATAGGTCATCATATTTTTAGAGTAAATGCTATGTATGCGATAAGAAAAAGTTTTTGGCTTTGGGAGGATATTGTGCACATCATACATTTATTCTTTGTCTTCAGTGGTGCCATATTGATGCAACAGGAATATGAAATAGTTTGTTGACAAATAAAAACTTGCGTTTAATGCATAACAAACAAACCAATGTGGACATACGATTTTGCTGCATTATTGTCAAATTCTGCCATAATACCTTTCTTAGCCAAATTTACAAATCAGAAATTTTACCAACATTAATCATTGTATAAGCCCTCAAACTCTGAACATGAAGAATACTAGTGTTATTACATTAGACGTTGAATATTGTAAGAGAATTTAACCAATGCGCTAACCGACCAGCGAGCAAGCCCGGCGACAGAATTTTGATTGGCTGTTCTGGCGTTCTGGGGGCAAAGTCAGTTGATTTAACAACGCAGGCAGAAACAGATGTCTTTCTTCTCATGGCAACAATGGGCAGCAAACTTTTGACGCACATTAACAAGATAACACCCATTGCGCTCTCATGCGACAAATATTTGAGCATTGCTAAATTCAGCCTTCTTTGGCACTGTCAGCCTAAACCTTAGACAAAACTGCAGCTGTCAAGTAGCAGTTATGCACTACCTGTGCTACTTGGTTAGCTTTCTTCTACTGGCAGTAAATGCTGAAGCGTTTGATGCCGAGCAACTCAAAGAATGGAAGGAAAAAGACCCAGAGTTCGTCATACGTTTAGAAGAGCACGTCAAGAAATGGCCCACGAATGAAGCTGGACAAGCCAGTGGCGTCACTGGGTTCAGCTGTTCAAATGGCGTTTCAGCTACTGTGCCCACAAACGTCCATTCTGTTCGCCCAGGAGACATTAAAGTTGTCGCCGCTTTTGGCGATTCCATCACGGTAAATAGTAGCATGTACTTTTTGATGTAATTTTGCAATCTAATACCTATTTCAGTCATTATTCGCATTGGTTCTCGCTTGAAATTTCTCGCTAGCTGCCAATATGATTCTTTTTGTCTCAGTTTCTTGCGCTAAAGAACGATTAAGTAAGTATTGAATAGAGGGCTACAAGGATAGCTTTTGGCATAGAGGCTGCTTTAAACTTCCCCTGCTATCAACTTTCACCTAGCATAACTCACTGTCCAAACAAAAAATTCTCGAACATGCTCAAATTTGCATGTTGTGCTAATTACCTTATCAAAGGGTAGAGTAAATAGATTTTTCAATGGCATGACTTGCGTTTTCGCCGTCAAAATATTCATTATTTCGTGACCTGTTTGATATTTACATTTATTTTTTCAGTTTCCAAATTACATTATTATTTAGCAAAATATTAGCACCCATTATAATCAATTGTTGATGTGAGTTCAATAAAAATTATTGATTTTTGTGATTGACGATAAGCTACATCATTTCTATTGCATAAATCATCCCCAGAAGAAATCACGATATCTCTATCAGTGTTAATTAGAAATATGCTGAGTATTAAGGCCTTGGTAGTTGGACAAAACTTTTAGCTGGAGTTGGCTTAACTTTAGCGGTAGTTTGTAACATTACTCTTGGCTGATCAAACATTGATGGTGTCATTCAGTTGACAAAAACCGGTATGGTAGTACAGTATACTTCTTTCAGGCGGGTAATGGAGCTGGCGCTACAAATGTACTTGAAATGTTGCTGCAATATCGAGGCATGACATTTGCGATTGGTGGCGATGACGACTTGGAACATAGAGTCACAATTCCAAGTCAGACATGTTAACTTTTTCGGTTTAGATTTTATGATTGTGCAACATGGATGAAACTATGCCAATATTATCAGCTCATATATGTACAAATTTTTCACTCTCAATACTCCAAGATGGAAAGTTTTGCAAATCTTAATTAAAGGGAAGAGTACGCAGTAACCATGATAACTAAAAGTTGTGAAGAAGCTTATGATAAGTTATTTTGCTATTTCAATCATTGAGCTGAACCCAAGTACTTCATCAGCTCTTAATTATCCTATTATTATAATTAAGCGTAAATTAGACAACTGGCGCCGAAATTTTAGACATTCTGCGCAAATTCAACCCAAATGTGTTTGGTCAATCGCACGGGATCGGTGACGCTACCGAATGGCCTGTAGCTTATCTGAACACGGCCGAGCCAGGCATGCGATCAGATGATTTGGTCAACCAAGCCCACGAGATGATTGCCAAAATGCGTGAACATCCAGACAACATCGACATGGTGAACGACTGGAAGCTAATCACCATCTTCATTGGCGGAAATGATATGTGCCGCTACTGTCACGATAGCGTAAGAAAGTTTTAAAAATCTTTTGCACCTGTCTAACATGAACTAACTACGTACTACATGCAAGAAAATGCTAACAGGTCAGAGTGACTAGTTTGATATGAAAGAATGTTAGGCTTGGGGGAAAGTCGCAAGATATTGCCCATTTGTGCTTTGATATAAGCAAATTTGTTCTCCAATTATAACAGTTTTTCGGTTGCGTTGCTGATATGCAGCACAAAAGTTAGGGATAAAAATATCCATTTGTCACTGGCTTTACATGAGCTATTGTTTGGCGACCTTAGAACAGTAAAAATGACGTAATATGTATATAAAAGAAATTCGGATATGACAGAATTTTTGTGTTTTCCTAAATGTACTCTCATCGAAGTTCACTCATATATGTTATAAAAATACATTCGGCTATGTCTCTTCAAAAGCGCAAAAACATGTGTGCATGTGTGGTACAGTTTATTATTTAGAAAGACGAGCAGCCAGAAGTGTTTATCTCAAACATCATAGCGGCGATACAAGTTCTGCAAGAGAACATACCGAGGCTAATTGTCAATGTCATGAGCGTCCTTCATGTTGAGCTCGTACGCCAGATTGACGCCGACAACTTTCTGTGCATTGAACTGCATAAAAAAGAATGCGTCTGCGTCGACGATCCCACCTTCACCGTTCAAGAAATGTCCCAAATCGAAACCGCCTTTACCATGGTGCGTTCACTTTTGCTGCGCTTGGCAGTAATTATGCTCCAAGTTGCTTCCTTAGTACAAACACGTCGAAAATAATATAGTTGTGACCAGCTGAACTGCGCATAAATTCGCAGACATGCGTTAATCGCTGCGGGATTGGTGATATTTCAAAAAAGCAAAGCATAAAGAGGCTGACAGACACAGGGTCTAATTGAGATCCCATTTAGCCTTCTTGCTGCATGATCATAATAGCGTTTCCATATTCGTGACGCACGAATTACAATGTTGCTTGAGCTCAAATTATTGAAGGAATTTGCTAAGTTGACGTTCAGTTTGCTTAAACCCTATTCTTGTCATAGTCCTTTAGCCTCCAACAAAATCACCATTAATTGTGTCCGCCACAAGCAAAAATAAGCATCCTTATGGGCACATGATTGCGAATAATTTATTTCACTGGACATTTGTAAGCATTAGCGCGAATCACATTCTCTAACGGAATATTTTTCGCAATACATTCCTAACGTAATTTTCATGCATGCGCCTGCGCGAAAATATATCAAGTACTCAAAGCTCTCGTGAAAAGCAAAGGCTCGAAATATAACATATTTACGCTGACATGAACAAAAAACGTACAAATCATACAATAGAATATTGAACGTGAGGTTGAAGATTCAGTATAACAGAAAAATCCGTGTTTAATGATACAGCGATTACTATAGTGGCTTTGAAAATTATTCTATATTTCCACGTACTTTGATTTGCAGCTTGAACAGCAGCTCATGATGAACGGAACTTTTGACACAAGTGACGACTTCACATTGGTGGTGCAGCCATTAATCTCGAACACAACTGTATTGCCCAGATTGGTATGACTAAAAAATTAATACCATACATTTAATGCTAGTAGAATGTAAACTGCGCGGCATCTGTATTTGCACTGAACACCAACTATAGCAGATTTCGCTCACAGAAGTTGTTACTCAGTGAGCTAATAAGATAGATATATGTTCTACATAACGAATGTAATTTATCCTATTTTGAAAGTCTTACCACGACTGCAGAGTAAATCTAGTAAATATCGAAAATGTTCTTATATTGCAGCAATCTCTTCTCGTACAGCAGAATAGGAAGCCATCGTAAAATTAAACACATTCACGACAATGTGCATGACCGGTCATGCACGCACGCGTTGTAATCGGTCTAAAGGGCGACCGGTACGCGAAGGCTACCGGAATTGGAGGCGCGTGATTTGAATTGCGTTACGTAAGGATTTGTGGCCATAGCAATGCCGTACAGAGCTATTTGAATGCAAACATTCTAATCAGGCGAGAATCGCTTTAGGACCTCTCTCGTACCGGTCGCCCTTTATCCGATCACACACGCTGTGTAAAAAAATGCCGCGGTCCCACGCGGCAGTTTTCCGAAAACACGCGCGGTCGTGAATGTGTTAAGAACAGAATTTAATTCATTATTATGCCATAATATTTAATGCTGATCACGATTAATACACTAGCGTAACCGCCGAAATCGACCGCGTTCTCTTAACAGGGCATACCATGTAGTATTTGTCGTCACTCTGTAGTTGAAGATTTCTTGAATATTACGGTGACTGCTTGCAGCCTGACGGCAGTATCGACTTGTCCTACTTCACGCCCGACTGCTTCCACTTCAGCGCCAAACTCCACTCAGTCATCGCACGTGGGCTATGGAACAACATGCTGCAGCCTGTGGGCAGCAAACAGAACGATTTCGGCTTCGGCTCTCAAAACGCCTCGCTCTCCTGCCCTGATCCGGTTAGCTAGCATATTTCTGTCTTTTTTATAATCTCTTGGCCCTCAAGGATTAGACACAGTAAAGCGGAGTATCATTTCGTTTTTAGGCCACGGAAAGGACATAGCATATGTAAATACTCATACATTTAACGATGTGATCACGGTGTCTCAGTCCTAATTAACAGACCTACCCGCGCCGACGGTGAGAATAGGGAAAGGCTGCTTTGGTATGTTCGGATCACAAATCACTGTGGCTCACCGTTAGCCAATTTCGCAGTAAAAATAACCATAGAGCGGTAATTCAGTGCGCTAAATTAGGAATCTCTTTTTATTCGAGTTCATATCTGCCTTCAAATGCAAAATTTCTTTCTGAAAATATGACATTTTTACCCAAAGAATTTACATTATCGTCTAGCAATTTGCCCACCTTGCTTGATTGACCAGATTGAACTGCATTCGGTACTCGAGGCAAATTTTGACTTTAAAAGCAAAACTGGATCTAGTGCATTAATTTATCCCCTTCCTGAGAATTCTTGCAATGAAATCGGCTTGCCGAGAACCTCAGCAATTTTTGGCCCCAATTCTACATGAGTGCTTATGGAAGATCAAAGGTTGGGGCACTCTCAAATGTGCTGCTCTCATGACAGTTGACTTTTATACATGGGAGTGCTTGGCGATTTATTGCATATTGAATAAGCGCGTCTATCCGAGCGAGATCAACGCGACCGCCAATTTAATTTTGATTCGTAAATTTTGACGCCAACTCTTCTTGAAGTGCTTTGCGTTTTGTGCAGTACCAACATGGAGCACATCACATTATCAGCAATTCATTAACGTTAATCCATTTATGCTTTTTGAACTCGACAGTGGCCTAAATGTGGCTTTTGGAATATTTTTAGTAAGCAACGCCCATCAAATATTGAGTACTGAATTCAATCATTTCCCACTATATTATTAATATGGAAACTACCGTCTGGCCCTGCAATACAGTTCTAAACCTTGACCTTAAACAATAATTTGTTTTTCAGGCATGTCCATTTATTCGTACTACAAAGAACAGCGCCAATTGTGCTCCATATCTGACTCCTGCTGCTGGCTAAATAACAAAGAAGCTAACGCAATCCGTTTTCAACATACCTATCAAAATTTCACGAATTTACTAGGCCGTTCGCTATGTACCATCAAAAGCTTTTGACAGGCAATGTTAATGCTGGATTATTTCAATGTGCCGACGGCATAACAGTAAATTTGTGGCTAAGCAGTGAATACAATAGCTTTATACCATCAAGAGATCAAACGCGCTCTTCAAAGTCCGCCATTTTAGTGAAAACCTAAGACTGCATTTGTTGTTGCACACAAGTGAGAGTTCTTTCATTGTGAGAACAGCAGACAAAGGTGCAAAGACTTTGACTTCTATTTATTTGCAAAGAAACAGAAGTTTGCTCACTTCTTTTCAAGCTTCTGTGGCTAAAATCAGGCAAAAAATTATTCGGTCTCCGAAGCTATGTGATGGGATAATAAAAATTTAGTCGGTCGGTACATTGTGACCGTCGCTTAGAAATCGGACAATTCACCATATGACAGTTAGCGAAACTTTTTGTATTCGTTGTCATTGGCGATATGTTGGCACTTGCATTTAAACTTTTTGTAACCTGGCAATTTATCTTACGATCACTGAGGCAATAATGAATGCCAGGTTCTCTGAATTACGTGATCTTTTGGGACGAGCAAAAGATTACAGTCCCTCTGTGTCAGTAGCCTTAGTAGTTCTGTGCGAGTTGGAAAATTATGTGCAAGAAATGAAACGAATTCATACATAGCGATACCAAAATTCTGAAATTTTCGTCACGCTTTTTTGTACGCACAGTGGAAGTACAATGAGCCCAGCGGAAGCACAAAATACAAAGAGATCAAAAATAGAAGAAATAGCCTAATAATGGAATGTCGCCGCGTCGGTTTCCTGGACCAGTTTCATAAAGCTAATGCAACTGTGAAATGAGGAAATATAATGGTCATATTTCACATTTACATTAATGATATGAAATTTATCCCCTAGTGAGCGGCTGTGTTGCAGACATTTTGTTCATCACTTGGTACTAAGGCGGGCTAGGAAGCCGCCATCAACGACGAGACTTTCTCCGGTGACGAATGAGTTTTCTTCATTAGCCAGAAAAAGGACGGCGTTGGCGATGTCCTTCCCATTCCCTTGTCGGCCCGCAGGAATGTTTTCGGCGTCTTTTGCAATGTATTCCTCCAAATTCACGTCTGGTGAACTATATAACCTAAAACACAACAAATTTCTTTAAATCCTGTAATCAATCTTATTCTGTAAAACATCTCGTCAGCTGGTTACGACTAGGCATACTTATATTTGCTGTTGATATGTAAAACTGATCAAATGAAAAATGAGGAAATCGACTTTGCCCTAAAAATTGAGTTCATTTTTTAGGCAATCAGTCGTTGATTTATTAGATCACCGACTTTAGTAGAATAAATTGATTTCAATAGTTCATTAATTTAATGACGGACTCCAAGCATTGATGAAGAAAGGCACGACATCATTCAGTTTAAATATAAACTATTCAGCGAATAAAATATTCGACAATAACATTGAAAATTGATTCGAATATCAGTATTCAATAGCAAAGATGACTTACGCTCTGTATCCCTCAATCAGCATTGGTGTATGGATAGCGCCCGGTTGGACCGCGTTGACGCGAATTTTCACCTTTGCAAGTTCGAGAGCCTAAAAGAAAATCGTGGTAAGAAAGTTTGAAAAAAAATTACAGCAAATGAGGCACCAAAGTTCTTGTCAAAGCCGAGAGTCCTCCCTTGCTCGCAGTGTAGGACGCCATGTGGGGAATAGTTGCTGTTGCGTGTACCGAAGATATATTGACGACTGAGCGGTTGCTGTATTCGCCTCGAGTCATAAGCGGTAAAAGCTTTTGAGTGAGAAAGAAGGGCGCTTTTAAGTTGACGGCCATGACGTAATCGAAATCGTGCTCAGTCATTTGTTGAAATGGCTTGACAATAGTTAATCCTGAAGCAGAAATGAGTAAAACTGCAAGCTGCAGTTCATGGAACAATTTGTTATACTGAATTAAAATGAACTGGGAACAACTGATAAACGGGCCGTTCATTTTATCATATTTGAAAGATTAGTTTTGAATTTTCGAGGAAGAAATAAAGTAGCCTCTTTACTTTTTTACTATGAGACACTTTCAGTTGACCAGAAGTGTTCTATTTTTTGACTTTCAGCAGTTGAAGCAAACTAGGGGTCTTTATATCGAACACTCATCCAGTACAAAAATGCATTCGGCATTTGATAAAAGCAAAATTCAGTTTTTTTAGCTAATTGATTGATGCACGTGCGTATTGATAATTCTTATATAGTAAAAGAATGAGCCAAGTGATGAAAGTAAGCTACTTTAAGTAGCTACCTGCGCAGTTAACCACTACATCGACATGGTCGATCGTTTTCGATATTTTCTCAACAAATTCATCAATTTGTGCCATTTTTGATAAGTCAACAGTGTGATATTCGAGGAAGACGTCGGCTGTCGGCTTCTCTACTGGTTGTTGAATGTCAACGCCAATTACTTGATACTTTTTGGCGGCAAATTCAGCTGCACACGCCGCACCAATCCCACTCGCGGCTCCAGTAATAACAGCAATTTTCATTTTGATTCCCTCCTTGATGGCGAAATCTAGACAACAACGTACTCCTGAAAACTGAAATCAAAGTCAAAACTATCATCGATGCTCATTTTTATTCCTCAAAGCTGAAATATCAGCCCCAAAAACGAGAAACAGGTCGCAGACAATGACAGATTGCAGTGATCACCATTAGTGTGCAACTCCGTGACTATCACTTCTGAGCTATTTTGAGTAATATTCGAAACCTATATGTTGCAAGAACAGGACCAGAAAGATGTTATGTACTCAAGATTTTATTCAGTGTACTGTATTAATAGCCTTTCAATAATGCTAGCAGTCGGCTTACACTGCGCCGCTTGCTTGTTTTCGTATGTGAAAAAAAAATGCTTGGTGTCGCTCAAAGCTAGCGATAACGTATAGATGCCGCTTGAGGCAAGAGATAAAATAGACTGCTTCCGCACAAAGCTAAGAACTATAAATGTTCAATGGAGCAGTTACATTTGAGGTAGATAACACTGCTGAAGGATTATTCACGCGTCTGTCCAGTTATTTACGCCTTGCACTGTTGGACATTTTGAATGAACACGGCGTCGGGTGGCCCCAAACAGACATCAATGATCGACGCCAGATGTCATTCGGCAGCGAACGTCAACAGCAAAAATTTATTGTTACTAACGTTCTGGCTATTTTTGCCAAGTGGATACTTAACATTCCTACAACCTGCACTTCTATCATATTTTCCATTTATTTAGAATTCACTTTCTATAAAAAAATCAACATAAATACAAGTTCCTAGTTCATCTACTTAGAAGCATAGGCAGAATAGCTGATTAACCTCACACAGCAAGAAAATCAGTAACTCTATTCGTGCTTCTAAGTTGCTAAGTAACTAACTTAGTTGCAACACTGCTGATCTCTGCGAACTCTGTCCAGACTACTAAGACAGATGCAAGGTTTGCAGTGCGCGCTAGTTTGCGCCCCAGCACCTCGCGCACGATACGCGCTACTGCGGTGGTGCATGGCAGCGTAAACAGCGCGCGCGGTCTGGGCTCTTTCCTGGTTGATCGACAACGAATGATCTTATCGTCATTCTCTACCAATCAGCTCCATACCCTGGGTCTTTTATCATGGCAAAACAAGGCTGTTCCGTTTACCTAAGAAATTCTGTTTTTCTACAAGAATGCATACTGAAGTCGTTTGGTTGATTCACCTGTAACTCTCCCAATTTACTAAAAATGGAAAGGTGGAAGGAAATCTTTGTAGCAAAGCTTTACACTGTATTACTGAAGTAGTTGCTATAGAACAGTAATCAAAAGTATTATCCAATTTTCGTGCAGTATTTATCTCAAGATTTAGCAGCTCTTTCATATGTAACGTACTGACTGTACTTTAATTTACTTGCTTTCTGCCATCAAGTACGACACTTATCAGAGTACGCGATATGAAAGCGGCCCGATATATGCCAATTTTCTCTGAAGTAATCAATCATGACTGACTGCACAGAATGCATTATATTATGCAAATGAACATTTTCTGTTGTAATACCGACTCGAAAAATAACCATTCTTAGTAAGATTTATTCTAAGCATCATATATAAGGTTCATACGCAACAAATATACGATGCGCAGTATTTTGAATGAACTCAACAGTCACGATCGCTGATAATACTAATATATATCTAAGCTCAACGAAGTCCTATCCGCTCTATTAATTATTTGTTAATACAATACAATCTTCGCGACAAAAAGCGCAAATGTCACTAATTGAAGTGTAGTTGACGTTGACGAATGAAATGTTGTGGCCGTAGAAGGAGTTGGTGTAGCTGCAAGAAGTGCATTAACAAGCTTAGGAGAGAATAAATTTATCAATTTTCAATATCATAAACGGTGTCCCACGCTGGATTATTAATTTTAAACTATAATCATGACCATGAGTCATTTTTGTGTATATTAAACGCCGTATGTCAGTATGTCTGAGTGTATATGAGTGTGGACACCCAACAGTTTGGGTTGATGGGGTCGTTAGCGGTTCCTGTGCGAACCGTGATCGAAGGCATAAAGGGTACCTCGCGGGACTCATATCACTTCTGAACCGGTCTAGTGTATGATGTCAATGTTTCGTACAAAATTGTGCTTAAATTTTAAAGCATTTTCGCTTTGATAGGAACTATTTTCGATTTACAAGAGGACACTTTCCATACAAATCTTACTTGGTAAATGTCCTTTTTTTGATTTGGAAAGCGTCCCATTAGGATTTGAAAGTGTCCGTATTAAAGTGAAAATGGTATATATTTTTTCCTCCTTTCCCCTGCTATCAGAGATTTGCTGCCCCCAGTTATGCTTCGTTATAAACTTAAATAATTGTATCTTCGAATTCAAAAAGGTAGGAGAAGTTTAGAGGTTAAAAATGAAAAAGATAGGTAGTTGTATATGGTTGTCTCAAGCTGTAGTATAAGATGCTGTCATACAGCCATTATAGTCTTACTATTATTAGTGATTGCATTTTTGGTATTGTTGAGGATGATATCCCTGTAGTAAAAAGCGGATTGTTTCGGAATCCGTGGACGACTTGGATCGCTAAAATTGACGTAGTGGAGTCCAAATTTTTCGGTGTAACCAGAGGCCCATTCGAAATTGTCCATCAGCGCCCAAGAGGTGTATCCTCGGACGTTTACTCCATCTTGGGAATAAGCTAAAACAGAATGACTCCTGCTCTTGACAAAAGTTGAACTTAGACTGTCTTTGAGAACTTGTATTCTTTTTCAAAAGCAAATTTAAAGTTACATGAGGTGGCCTTAACATTAGGTCATACCAAAAAGTAATTTCAATGAAACTGTACCTCAACACAATAATGCGCATACAAAAAATCTTTACGAAATTCTTTCAATTTTTAAAATTATACTTTAACATTGGTCAGCTTCTCAAATCAACAACGCGGTTTTAAAGGGAATGAGGATAGCCGAATACCAAAATGAATGGCTCTCTGGCGCCTTTGGCAAATTGAGAATAGTTAACGCAGATCCTGAATGACTTAAAACCTCTTTTGGTTATTTCTGAACATTGGAAAACTTTTAACAAACTGGAACGCTAACTTACCAAGATAGACATTTGTAATGTAGTCCTTGTAGAACTGGACTCTCTCCGAGTCGTCTAACGTTCCGCTTCTATCAGACCAGCCGTTTTCAGTGATGATTATGGGTTTGGTGTTGCCAAAGTTGTTCTTGATGAAATTCAGCAAGTTGCGAATTCCAAATGGGGTATACTTGAGCCAGTCAGAGCCTGAGCTATTCCAGCTGGCAGAATAATTTGTAAAAATGTCCTGATCATTATCGTAAGAGCATTCTAGCGAACTTTTGTCTTGGGCAAATGTCAGTTGCGTCGTGTACGCATTGATACCAAAGAAGTCGGAACTTCCTAAATTCCGTAATATTCAAAATTTCTGATATAATCAGCAGATCGTTATAAATATAACACTGATAAAAAGCGGAGTAAAAGTCTAACATATATATTTAAATGAAAAGCCTACAAATCCCTTTATAAAAATATTACTAGTTCCTATTTTCTTACTTAAAGCGTTTGCTACAAAGGTACTGAAACATCTAAAAACTCTGACAAATCTGACATGCTCAAAGTCGATATCTGAAGATAGAATTTTTCTGAAAGATATTGTCCCACCATTGATGAAATTCTTTTCTTCGTCCGTAAAGATGGGCAGTCGAGTAGTGTTTATTCCCAAGACCTTGCTGTGACTGGCAATTTGATCCTTCATCACTTGAGGGTAGTCGCCATTAACAAAGATTGCATGGGCGAACCAACCCAGCTGGAACTGCACTCCACGATCAGCTGCCGCGATATCGGCCGTACTGTTTGAACCAGCCATTTTAAAGTCGCAGTTGAATGTTATACCAACCTTACCTACATTGAAGATCTCTGATTAGCTACGCTGGAGTCATACGGACATCCTAATACATAGTTTGTGTGTTAGCATGTCCTACCGTCGTCATCATTTTTTAAACTCACAAATACCATGGTTTAGATTCATTGAAATAGTTTCCTTCGTTGTATTAATACACCTACTGCATTTCGGTTGCTGCGCAAAAAATAAGCGTTTGATTAAAGAGTTTCGGTAAAGCTCGGATAAACTCACAAATCACTACGAAAATATCACCACTGCATGTTGAGTGATTGCTTGGCTGATCGAGTATTTAAGTCGGCTCTTAGTGAGCACACGCGTCGAATTTTGAATGGCATCCAAAAATTTTAAACCAAATATTAGAACTCAACCTCTACCATGAATTCATTACTGATATAAAGACTTCAAACAACCATAAGACCGTTTTTAAGGCGGCAGTCGCTTTTTCCTCGCACTAAGAAGAGTCGGTTTAAACAAGATAAGAATTTGACTTGACAATTTGTCACACAGGAATGACAAGGTCTAAATGCAAATTTTTCATATTTTAAGTCAAAAGGTCATTAACTCCTTCCAGTGTGACACAAGGATAAGTCAAATTCATCTCATGCTTTGACGATTTGTCTTAATACATTCGCTGTGTGAAGCTCGCTCAGCTCAAACGCTTAGTATTAGAAAATTTTGTAAAAACGAATGCTGAAAATCAAAACCGTCACCATTCTGCGTGCTGCGATACTGTTGATCATAGAGTCTGTAGGCCCTGGCGTGGGACTTAATTATGTTGTGAGTAACAGTATAAACACCATAGCAAACATCCTTTTTTCCTGGCGCATTTCCTCCAGTGCCGTATCCGAGCCACGACGTCACCCACGGCTCATTGAAAGTAATCCACATTTTAACCTGCAAACACATACAGAAAAATATATAAGGTCATGATTATACTAAAATCTTCGTTACAGTCGTTGACCGAGTAAATATCCGCGTTTATTTATTGTTTTGTGATAAATTTTATTGTCCAAGTCAAGTAGTGCGCAAAAAAGTATCGACTCATATAGCCTAATAAGCTAATATTACGCTCAATATGTGAAATCACGAGTGTTACTTTAGAGGAATAAACGTGGCTCAATAAAAGAAAATGGCCTATCACCAAAATAAATCTTACCCTGTCACCAAACGTTTTAAAACAGAAATTGGCATAGTCGTAGAACCACTGTGGAGAATCGGGACTTTCCCAGCCACCCAAATCTTCTAGAGTCTGTGGTGTATCCCAGTGGAACAGCGTGACCATAGGCGTGACGTTTATGGCCAAAAGACCATTAATAAGATTGTTATAGTAGTCGACGCCGTCTCGGTTGATTGTCTTATTAGTTCCGTCAGGGAACAGTCGAGTCCAGGCGAACGAAAAGCGATAGTGGGTCACCTAAATTGACTGTATGGCTTGGCATCTCACAAAGAGCGGATCAGAGGTGAGCGCGAAGGGGAGCAAGTCCAATCGGTGTCTACCTCTGAGATGCATATACTTTAGGAATTAGCTAACACTTACAGAAAGGTTGCGGATAAGTTCGAGATCCGTTTGCCATTTGTGATAGCTGTCACAGGCGACGTCACCTGTGCTGTGATCTCGGATCCCATTATTCGGCTTGTGAACGAACGCATCCCAGTTGCTCACACCCTTGCCTGAAAGTTGCTGAATTAACTCGTTTTAAACCTTATTTTGATGTCCGGTATTTTTAATTTCAGTTTTAATTCAGTCCCCTTTTTGCAGCCGCGTACAAGCAGTAGTACAGTACAATTAAGGGAACGCACGAACTTCATATTTGGGTTCACACTCTTAACAATCCTATGGTATCATGTGTTAAGAAATGGCGACACAGAAAGCGCAATTGGTATGAGTGGGAATTGTGGCACTACATATTTTAGTGAAAGCTGCAACAAGTGATAATATTGGATTAGCTTGAGAAAATTCGACGATTATATGACGCTAATGAAGTTTGCTGAGCATTCGAAGTTTCACTTTTCGTTTCATACTGGCCTTAGGTTCATTCAAAAATCACTCATTAATTCAATTGTATGGTAACAGCAATTAAATTTGTAATATTTTTTTTTTTCTTCAGCCTTTGTACCACTTTTCGCAGTGTCGGCTTTTTGCTGGTGGGTTGGAAACCCGCCAGTAGGATAGCGACTGTAGAATAGCGACTGTAGAATATCCGGTCGGCCGTCGCATGCCTGTCACCGGGATGGTGGTAGCGTGGAAACCACCGCAGCATAGCTGCTACCAATTCCCCGACCCACGGAGGGATGAGCACCTTGGTTGGGTGAGGGCCGCCCTCAGCCGGAATTGAACCCGCGTCCTTGAGACTGGTGAGTGATGAGTGATGGTTTTTAGACCACTACACCAATCGGCCGGTTAATTAAATTTGTAATATATTTATAGTAAACTGATGTATATAGATTAGATTCATTTTTCAAATCTTTTAATCATAATTTTGATCGACAAATGTGCCTCACTATTGATTGACTTATAAAGAAGTAATAAGAATTAAACTCACCTACTCATATTATATTAAGATGTTAACTTATATCAGAATGTATATGTTAAGAAAAAAGTCTTATGCAAAAGAAACGCTTATTCAACAACAGTCGACGACGATTTCATGACGCTTATAGCTGAAAAATGTTATGGCAACTATACCATTGGCATTCCATCCACCCTCGACCTGATACGCAGATGTTGCGACGGCCCAGATGAAGTCTGGCGGGAAAGGACCAGTCTGTCCATTTGTCTGGGCAACAATGGTCAGTACCACAATCAAAACTGCCAAGTGTGCCATAGATTCGTTTGGCGCCACTTTGCCTCACCTGCAATGATCCAAAAGTATATCAATCAAGCTATCTTCAGTTCTAAATAATAATTGAGTCTTTATGATAATGGCAGGAGGTTTTTTTTTGTGGCTCCAATACTCACTGAGAGTAATTTAGTTATTACGATTGCGAAAATTTGTGATGACGTCATTCCATTACCTCAAGCCCTGTGGAATCCCCTAATCCCCTAATCCTCAGCCAAGATCTTGAGGATACTGTTCCCTTAATGTAAATAAGCGAACCGGTTATTAATTAATACAAAGCAGTGAATAACCGACTAACTACCGAAGCAGCCCGCTACTGTTTACCACGTGCGGGCATGGCTAGTAAGTATACAGACTCCGTTTAATGCTTACTTAGCACGGTATCAATAATTTTAGACAGACGATGGGATTATAATACCTGCTTATCACAACGCTTAGTTTGTTGTACAGCCACGCCTGATGTATTTTGAAGAAAGGGACTGTCACTCGAAGAATGGAATAGTGTCCGAACGCGCAATAGTGTTTTTATTTATGATGCTAGTTCAATATCACAAAAAAGCTTTTTACCTCAAAACTGAACGAAAATGACATCAACTTGTTCGCGCTTGATATGCGTCTTCGTCATAGGATAAAGGTTTGTTCGCAATCTTCGATTCAATTAAGTATTAAACAGGCGATCTGTAGATAGTTGAGACGGACGCACGGATGGCCTGACTTAAAGATTAGTGATCGCGCTTCTTGAAAAATGTGCGATTTGATTGGTAAAATGTCTTACTAGAAATATAAAATGTTCGACTTATTTGCAAATTATATAACAGAATTTAGTTAAATTAAGCATATAAAAGAACTGAAAATTTGCCGTGATGTCAGTTGCTTGATACTTTGATCTTCTGCCAACAGCCTTTTATAACATTTCGATGAACTACGCCAAAACGCTAATGTCTACAATGTTGTGTATTCGCTTTATTTTGTGTCTAAGCGGTCACTCTGCCCTTTCAAGGGGCTGATGACAGCTTAGATATGGAATGTTAAACGCGCGCGCGGGCCACCCAAGGCAGACACAATTATCCTTTAATACGGCCTGTATATAATAAGCTATTCGTTTTGTACCAGAGGCAGTTATTACATCCGCTTATCTGTCTCTTTGCCACCACTGTTATCTTCCCTGTATACCATAATAAATGCTGGTACCAAAATGCCATACCTAGTCCAACCCTCTTTGGCACCGTAACAACACTTAGGTTCAGGCTTAGATTAAAAACACTGCGGTGTTAGTTGTTTTTGACGTCCTCGTCATCATGCAGAATGAAAAATTGTTGATATACCGATTTCTGCATGTCTCGCGTTCATGTTTCTGCAGTAAACGTACATTGCGAGTTGTATTATTTTGCATCAACTTTCTCTTTGAGTCTCGAATTTTTTCAACCGACATTTATTATCACACAGAGACCCTTCTATTGCAAATGCATATCATTTTTTTTGAGGGAATTATTGATGAAGGCTAATAAAGGTGCACGCATACCTTTGACTAAAGTGACTTTTCTTCACTTTGTTACACGTTAAAGCATAGTACACTTTTGACTCAAAGTCACTTTAGTCAAAGGTGTGCGTGCACCTTGAGAAGAAATAAAAATCCTTGAGTTTCTCCTTTAAGAGAACAGTATGAAAATGCTCAACCAACTGGGAGCAAGAAGGTAGGAATTAAGAAGTGGTCGTTATGAAAATGGCAATGATTAGACTTAACCTTATTCGGATATTTGAGATCTTACTACTAAAGGAACTAGTTCATCAATAGCATCATGTTTAATTCTGAGTTATAGAACAATATCTAATGCGATCCTTTTTTATTTTATCAATTAACCAAAATTCTTGCAACTTGCCAACTGTGAAGCAAGATAACATTACGCCACAAACTCCGCAAATTCATTGGTTAGCGAGTGCAACTAACTGTAGTGACCTCTGATAATGTGATCAACTTTGCAGGTAACTTTTGGATTGGTATTGCCACTATCTTGTTTGGTCACCAAAAGTATGCACGCGTTATGGTTTGCGTCAATTGCGGCAAATAAGAACGAGGAGCGTGAGAAACGGAGCACCTGACAACAAGGATGCACGCAAATATTAAATATAAGTTAGTTAAAGGAAGCAGACAGTTCACCGCTGGCAACAAAGGGGAAGGAAAGAACTTTGCTCTCTTAGGCATGTTGTTCATAAAGGCAACCTGCTTCTGTTTCCGTAAGTATCTCACCTTCTTTTGATGCCATTATTTCAAACCTTTGTGCCCTCTTGTCGCTCTTTACAGTGCTTGGGCTGCCCTGATGCAAAAGAGGGTGCCGCAGATAAGATTGATAACTAAACTTTAATTATATTCAACTCGCAAAAGCATGATTTCCGTTAAACTAAATAATATATCACTGGAATATTTGCATTGAAATCCTATATTGAACCTGTCTAATTCTCTGCGTTACGGCACGTTTATAAGAGATTATACAGAATGCTAAGCGTGTGCAATACTCATTTTGGGAACAGAATTAATACTTAGCATGGGTCTTATAAACAATTTACAATGAAAATGTTGTTTCCCAGAAGTTCTATTTGTAGCAAACATAATGAAAACACTCAGTAGCCATGGTTAAATCCTACAAAAATGCTCTGCCAAAGGGCCATGATATGACTAATATTAATGTAATACAAAATTGCTTCTCGTGCAGTGTTCGCGACGACAGTTGCGCAGTCAAATACTTGTCCTACTACTGAGTACAATCCACCGTCCGGCGTCATTCAAAGTCCCGGTTTCGCTCAGCAGCTCAAGTATGGCAACGATGTCAATTGCGTCTACAATATCAAAGTAGCTGTAGGAAGCCGGGTTCTGCTCACGATCAACTCGTTTGCTACCGAAATGTGCTGTGATAAGCTCTACATTTATGACGGTCCATCGGTTCAGTCTCCACTACTCATTGCGTAAGTGTCCTCATTAAGTGTGCTCATAGATCTGTTAGTGTATTCAAGTAAATTCACTCGCCATTATGTGTACTTTTTCATCTGCCATTGAGCAGATAATGAGACCACAACTTAGAGTTGATGATATGGCTGAACAACTCAAAACTATGTCTGTACCTGAATGGGCACTAGTCGGCACTAAAGGGGTGCAATCAGGCATCTTTGAAGAAGCGTACAGTATGGCGTTATTTTTCAATATTTCAGCTGGTCCGGTCTAGTATCAGCTGGCAGCTACATCGAGGCGACTGGAAATGTTGTGACGGTCAACTTCCGAACGGATAATACTGTAAATGACGTCGGATTTTCTATCCAATACGGACCAACTAACGGTACCCACGAAATTTATACAAGTTTCTTTGCTCAAAGCAGGTCTTGACAGTTGAGGAACGATGAAAATCGTATAGCTGTAGTGTTTCAATAATGTCTAGTGACGTCCGTTATCTTTTCATACTGGGGAAGGGAAAAATTCTTGAACTGAATTGAGAGAAAAGCTGGAAGAAGGGTAACTGAAATGAGATAGCGCGTTGCTATAAATACTTGAACTGTCCTTAATTTTAGATATTGCGCTATTTTGCTTGCGGCACGAAAATATTTATTGCTGTTGTTTGAAATCGAAGCAATGACAGTGTGGGCGGGAAGAGTGTAGGTTCATTGTATGAAACAAAGCGCGCCGCCTGTTGCAGATGCGTGCTGCTCTGCAAAGACGCGTAAAAACATAACGGGGGCACGAAAATTTATATTCTCCTCAAGCATCCCACATGTCTTAGGGCAATTTCACATAACTATTGTGAACGCAATTGTGGAAAGAGCGCCAATTGTTCAGTTGTGATACAAGCGTAAAGACTTTTTCTTCGCCCACGTCAGAATCGACCATTGAGCGCGCTTACCGCAGTTGAGTTTGGAGCAATAGTGATCGTAACAATTATGCACAATTGCCCCCTGAGAATATGTACTCTCTCCCTCGATGTACATAGTGTAAAAACAGGAAATTTTCGACCTTCCCACCAGCCGCGAGGACCTCTACCGAGCTACATCCTTACCTTTCAACTTTCTTCTCCTTCAGCACAATTCACATCAACGACAACTGCCAAGCCACCGTTGCAGTTTGTTGACTGGAGAGATCAATCGATATACTGGAATGATCGACCGTCTCCAACCGACATTCACGCTATCGTGTTACACCACACCGTCGATCTGACCGCGCAAGCGACGCTGGACGCCCTCATCAATAGACATCTCTCTGTTCACTACATTGTAGAAAAGAATGGCACCATTTATCAGATGGTTGATGAAAGGAACAGGGCGTGGCACGCGGGCCCCGGCACTTGGGGGAGCTTTCACGACCTCAACGATGTCTCCGTTGGCATTGAAATCGTCAACTCTGGTGCTGAGCCGTTTCCAGTTGTCCAGGTACCGAAGGCACTTTTTGCCATCAGTGATGTACAATCGCGTTCGTTAATGTTGAAACGAATGAGATTTACTGAAATTTTTCGAAATATCAATTACTGCTCAGGAAATTTTTTTTGTGTTGTCCCCATTTAAACCGTAGAGCAAGTTTTGCATAGCATGCGCTGAAGCGCTTCTCCCTGCGACACAGGCAATAGAAGTCATTTGTGCATGTGGCGCTAAAATTAGTTAAAACATTGCATTCAATGCTAAGAAAGCATCAGATATTTTTGTCTGGAGAATTAAAACAAGATCATTATGTAAAAAAGGTTTCGATTGGTGGCGATATACTTTCGATTGGCGCCGATTTGGAATCGATTGACGCCGATTTGCTATCGATTACTGCCTACGAGTAGAAGCCTTCATCATGATGAATCATGATGAAGGAGTGCGCGCGCTTTTTTCACTCAATTAAGCACTAAGCTGACAA
>NIUQ01000629.1:0-43961 GCA_002796945.1 Plectus sambesii | reverse complement strand
CCATTACTAATATGATTACTTTTTGTTGCTGTCTCAAAGTACCATGTGGGACGGCCACACCCAGAGTGCGCCCTCGTGGGTGACACTTGACATTGATAAATAATAAGATTACTGTTTGTTGCTGTCTCAAAGTACTGTGCAGAATGGCCACACCCAGTGCGCCCTCGTAAATAAAGAGACGCTGATTGTTCAATCCCCACCCAAAATCAAACAAACAAAATACATTGCTTTGAAGCGCGAATTTCCGTGTCTTCTGCCATGTCTGAACTTCTGTTGCCGCCCGCAGGGGCCGCTTGATAACGTCTGGACTGCATCGGTAAACTTCCTCGTCTTCGCTTTGAGATTAATGAAGCCTCGCGCCAACTCAACGAAATGCACGTAGCCAGGCGCATCCAGTCACTGCTCACAAAAAACCGCTGAGCAGTGTCTGCGCACATTTTTTCTCTTTCAGTACACCTTAGTCGGAGGATACAGAAATGATCGCCGTCTTTTGGACACTTGCCCTGTCAACTGGTAACTATTGACTCTTCCTCAACCTTCTAGTGAATCAAGCTTAATGGAATCTGCGTCAAAAGTGCCACTGATAGCTAATCATTGCATCGTTGTTTTTATTAGTTATTATAGCGGGTGATGATGGGATGAGAATTCGGTGGAGGGCGCGCCTATGTAAACTTCTTCGTCGCGAGAGTAAAAGTCAGTAGAAAGCTTCTTTAGTCGGTCATGTAAAGCCAGTAAAATGCAAAAAAAACTTGATAAGCACGCGCCGCCGCTGTCTTTCTCTTTCCTCTGCGCATTATAACTGCGCTATCGTACTTTGTATAACTGCGCTCTCCTATTTCGTAAATCCGTCCGCCTATGCCTTATCAAATTACCGACTTAATGCCAGTGCTTACCAAATATGCGCAAAAAGGAAAAACTCTGCAAAGTCATGGAGATGCAGCGAAATAACATATTGCCTGTAATAGCCGAGAAAGTAAAAAATTGATGAAATCAAAGGAGTGGGGAATGAAAGTTAGTAGTATTCTAAGACAATTCTGCTTCTTACTTAATGAAACTTTTCATCATGGCTATGTAAACTGAATCACTTTTATCTTAATAATTTAGCAATATTACTCAATTTTAGTGACGAGCAGCGTCAACGCTGAGCACGACTGCTATAGCTGCGCATCGAAACCCTATTTAGACCAATGGCTGGAGTATATGTACCACCTTTATCCACCGAAGAACTTTACGGACGACTGCAATCGACCATCAGCAAACACTGTCGATGTTCGACGATGCAACTCGGCTTGCTTCACTCTCAAAGACTACGACGAATTCCATGGTTGCTTTTAGCATTCTGTTGTGACATATGATTGGGTGTAGAGTGGGTGAGAAAGGTCCCGCAATCTCACTTTTCTTATGGCTTAGAAAATTAAACTTTGTGCTGAGATATGGGACCTCTATGTTGTCTGTAATAAGAGTCGAATATTGCTCTGGGACCTGGCGGCAAAGTTTTCTATATGATTTTTCGCGTTTAACTGTAATGGCGCGGCTTGCCAAAGTTATCTTTTTTACACTATTGGCAACATTACTTTGCATCGCTTCGTTGTGAAAACGGTTATTTGATGATCGTGAGAATGTGCAGGGAAAGATGTTTCTTTTTTCATTTTGTGAGAGGAAATACGATTATATTATTATAAATGCAGGGTGGTCGTTTTAGATGGTGAGCTTTTAGTTTTGACATGGTCGCTCTATCCTCAACTATGATATGAAACTAAACTTTCAGGAAATCGTTTCATTCGCGGTTGTGCAGACAAATTGGCCTTATTCGATCTGCAAGCCGAACTACGCGAAGAGCTCAACTCAGTCGGGCCGATCGAAACTTGCCGCGCTATTGACAGGGAATTGCTGCTGCCCTCGGTGAAATTCGAAGGACAGAGCAATATGGTAGTGCTGTGCGCATGCGCGGCCGACCGATGTAACCAATCGCCTACTTCTTCCGACTCGAGTGCGGCCGAAACTCTTCATGATGTGCTCGACGACGCATCCGGCGACGGAGTCGATGAAGGATCTGGAGATGGTTCGGGCGATGGCGTCGACAAACTGTCCCCGCCTCTCGTCGTGCGAAACAAACGCGAAGTACCACTGACTGAAATAGATGACGATTCTCCTAATTACACTGATTAATTTTTTCCGAGCTGTATTTGACATAATTTGTATTCGCATAATGACTCTGCTTTCATGTACTGTATTACTGAGTGACGGTCGTAGTGAGCAAGCGGTCGTTTTTTCAAAATAAACAATATGCATGCTGCATCATGCGCGGAGCGGTCGTCTTTCCTTTTTTGTTCTCCGTCGTCGCAGCCGGCGTCAGTGACAGTTTCTTCGATATCGACAACTTTACTCGTTGGAGTTTGGCGTTTTATTCATTAAAAATGTAAACGTGTACTTTAGATCTGGATTGCATTCCGAATCAATACAAGAAATTATACGCATACTACGGTAATCGAAGGACGGCGATCGGAGAGCGAAGCGAGCCCTTTTGCACCAAGTGGACTTATGCTAGAGTCTCCACTCTGCGATACATAAGCAAAACAAAACAGCCGATAACTCAGTTTGGGTTTGTTTACATAGAATTTATTAGGAGTATAAGATGTAAATGAAGTAATTTGAACTACAATCATTTTAGTTGAGAGAAGTGTCGAGGTAAGTCGGTTAAGACGCGAGTGTGACAAGTACTCTCGCGCTCGTTACTGATAACGAGCGCCACCGCGCTTCCTTCGAATACGATATTTTGTAACAATTACAGCAGTTATTGCAATTAAAGCTAAATGAAAGAGGCACCGGTCTACACAAATATCGATCTAATAATGTTTGCCGTTTAAAGCAAAAAAGTGGGGTAAATAAACCAAGGAGTAGCACTTCGATGTTTAGCTTTCTGCCGGACGAATACCTGTTTCACGATGAGTGTCGCAATGTTCAATTGGATTTGGTCGGGGGACCGGGAAGCTGGAGCCAGTCTGTAAGGCATTTCTTCGTACGCCATCCGGGATGGCAGCAAGGACCGTGGTGCTACGTCTGGAGCAGAAAGACGAGCATGTACGAGCCGCATCCGTGTTTTGAAACGTGTCCCGGCAACTGGACGCCGCCAATTACTTCAACCACCGCTGGTACGAGAACTCCCACAGCGGAAGGAAATTTGTACGTTCTAACGCCGATTGATCGTTTAGCGCCTACGGTAGCGAGCTCGATGTCCTCGCCGACTCGCTACAACCACCATCTACTCGAGCATCTGCATTTCGCCAAGTACATCTGGGGCGACTTGAGATATTACGACTCGGTAAGCTCTCGTTTTCAGCACTTTCAGCGCAGAAGCATGCATTTTGTAGAAACCTTCGGACGATCCGCTGTCCGATTCATTCCGTCGGAATCGCCAGCTAGTCTTCTACGCGCTGTGCGGCGTTGTCAGCATTCTGCTCGTCTTCTTCATGGCCACAGATGCGCTCAGTCGCATTCGCGAACAAAAGCGTACAAAGGAATGCGATCTGGCCGCCCCCTCCTCAACTGGCGCTGAATCAGTGCGGAAAATCCGCTCAGTGAAGGAAGAATGTGACTCGTGATTTATTTTGTGGATTTCGTTTTATTTACATTGTACTCTTGGTCTCATTATAAATATATCGACAAAAAAGGACATTGGTAATGGCAGTGGCAGTATGGTGCAGATGCAGGAAACGTTGAGATTGATGGGTGTGTCATATTTGCAGTATACAGTAGCATTCTGCATAGAGCTGAAATGAAAGAATTGAACGTTTTTACTTGAAACTGGCCGTAAGCAGCATTTTTACTTTCAAAATGCCTTTTCGCCGTGTTTGATACTTTCTTCGCTACATTTTAAAAAAAGAGCATTCGGTTCACATTAAATTCATTAGAGAAATTTATGGCATGTTCACTGTAAGATAAACCCTTTATCTTCGAAAAAACATTTAGGAAAGCATTCTTGAAAATGTCTTCAACGATAACGAATGTATTCTAGTTTAAGCGGGAGTGGTATAAAACTCATATAAATTGATATGACTACAGTATGCTTTACGACCGAACAATAATAAATTTATTGAAAGTGTAAACTCGGCTCGACCTACCAGTTAAAGCGGCACGAGCAGGATAACGCAGACAGCAATTTCGCAGGCACCGTCCATGTCTAGGAAATTTTGGGCCGAGGCTGAAGGGCAGAGAGGTCCGGCTGGACTCGATGAGAAGTCGCGGTGATGACAGATGCAGAGAACGAGAGTGAAATGGTCGTTGTAAGTGGGTCTTTTAAAGCGTTTGCCGTCCTGTTTTGTCAATGGCTGTGACGCCTGCGGCAGGCGGGTTATTTTGTCTGTTGGTCGGGCTGGCAAGGGCAGGGACGCCCCCGGCAGTGACTCAGCTGTCGGAACGAACGCGCTGTCACGCCTCGGTGTCAAGATATTCATTGATGTATTACGTCGTCTCCGACGCACTCGCCTCTATCAAATGGGAGAAGCGTGGTTTGTTGACGTACGCGCGTGCCAAAGTGCGCCATGTGGTAGGACAATAACAACAAAGTGTAGCGTTCCAAGCGTGCGTCATACGGGGGAAGCGAATATCTCACACTTTACATGCTAATTGTGATTTAGTTGGAAAAGCGTCTCACGCAAATCTTCACTGACTTGCTGCAAACGACATTATTGAAATAGAGTTGCTATTTTCGTTGCAAGAAAAGCCTGAAGGATATGGCGACTGGTTCCCAGGGAGAGATGATTTGTTTACGATCGCTTGAATGGCTCTTTGAGCACCCATCACTTTATTAATAGTAAAAGTGGACAGCGCAATTGCATCTCAAGTAAACATGATCATCTGAATACGAAAATAAATTGATGTGAAAATCCATCGAAGGCGAAAGTTTACTATCGAATGCGTTTCGCTTGAAGGGCCACACCGACTCTTAACAACAAAATAGGTTATTCTTCTTCTCAAAAGCGCACAAATAGCCGGTATCAGAGATTCAAAAGAAGTCCATAACCTGAACAGTGCCGATTATTCAATGTTCCAATCTCAAATGCCATAATTCACGTTAAAAATTCGATAATTCAATCCATGCCTTATTTTATGGCCGTGTTTCTAATTTCGGCCAAGAGAGAGTGAGATTCTTGCACTGAAAATGAAAAAAATTAAGTAGTGAAAGCCTGTTGTGTGGATAAATAGTTTTGCTAATTTTCGAAGCAAGATTGATACCCATAAGTTTATTTAAGAGTAACTGACAATAGCTACCATAATTTGCAAGAGCCCGAGAAAATCTTCGAAACGATTACCTCTAAAAAATTGTTTTCTTGCGTATTTGCCTAACTTTTCACGTACTACAGATAGAGACCCAAGTCTTTAGCTACCTTTTGCTTTATACCTTTACGATTCTCTCGTTTTTTTTGCTTTGGGAGATTTTTCAAAAATAACACATTTGTGTACCACTGACAACAACGAGCGGCTACGGTGGAATTCTCATCGGATTTGCCGATTTGGTGGTCAAGGAGTTATGGTTGATATCTGCCTTCTGAATTGCAAATACTGCCAAATATGCAGTCGCGATGTGGCATCTATCATTCTTCGTTTTCACGTTAGTAATAACCGTAATGTGATAATAAATAATGCGTCGGTCGTTTACATAAAGTATAAAATTAAATGCGAGTTTCTAGTTTTCGATCAACTTGTTTAGCAAATTCTTTACGCCATACCGACCTTCAAATGATGCGTCTATAAAAATCCCCTTTGGCGTTAAACTGCAGTTACTACTTTTACTTGCAACTCGCTGATCGCACGTAATTCATCGTTGCTTTAATAACTTTAGGTAGTATAAGAGGTGTGAAACCCTTCCAACTGAATGCAGAAGCGATGAATTACAATGCAAAGGTTATGGTATATGATCCTCTATAAATGATCTCTTTGCGCTCTCAGTGCAGAATTTAAAAAGTAATCGAAGTTTGCGTAAACGTTAAGACGTAGAGTAGTCAAAGTCCAGTGTTTATGCTTTGCTTGTGTTTTCAGCGATCTCTAGCAGCAAACTGCGTCTGTTCCGACTAAATGACTGTAGATCACGAACGGCTGCTGCTTTTAATCTACTAGACCAACGAACATAAAAACAATCTAGCGAACAGTGATCACAGGCGAACAAACAAAAGATGAACCGGGTATGGAAATAGGGATCTCTCTTCGACAAATATGCAATCTAGGAGGGTGAATAACAAGAAACAAGAATAGATTGAAGCCGTCGCATCGTCACAAGGCGCCAAGACAGACCGGCGGTCAGCGCAGTGGTCAGTGATCAGGGGGTCTACTTGAGTTGAGGGAAGGCGAGTTGAGGCTTGGCCTCCTTGGACGCATCCTCCGCTCGCCACATCTGGGTGACGGTCTTCAACTGGGTGTAGAAGTTGACTCCCGCCTTGCCGTAGAAGTTATTGTCGCCGCGGAAACTGCCGCGACTGCCCGTGAATGAGAACATCGGCAGAGGAACCGGGATGGGTACGTTGATGCCGATCTGAAAGCGAACCGCTTTTGTCAACGTTTCAGAAGTACCTAATACGGTACGTAGACGATATGCCTACATTTTCGGATTGAATTATAACACGCCATACGCACTTGCATAGAATATTGAAAAATCGACGCATTCGTGTGTGGCGTGTTATAATGCAATCCGAAAAATGAGGCGTATCGTACTCGTACGCTTTATACCAGTAGGTGGATATTTTCCATCACCATACAAAACATAGGGGGGGCCTAAGCAGGTCAAGGGGGTTACGCCCTATGTTTTGTATGATGATGATAAATATGACATATTGGTGTTAGACGCTTTTCAACAATTAAAATGTGGTTTCGTCAAGTTTCAAGTAATTTGGTTTACGCATTGTCACCTAGCATAAAAATGCAGTCATCGCATCAAACATCAAAGATCTAACATAATTTAACATCTGACATCACAAATGCAGTCATCGCATCTACCAGGACCGGTTAAGAAAGTGAATTCAGTGTGACGATGACCATGTCGAATTAAAGTTACTATGAGGGAAGTGTGATATCATTATTACTAGTTACTTTTATACAATTGTTGACGGTTGGCGACTGTTTAAACAGATAACTAGACGCGAAACCATTAGAAATACGATATGTGTATTTGAACGCTTGCTGAGAAACAATGCGTAAATCGAACTATTTGAATCTTGGCATATCAAAATCAAACTACCCTATAATGTCTACTTTGCACCCTGCCACAATTTACTTTCTTGCTTACATTACATTTTAAAGAATTTGCATTCCTTTATATTTTCATTAAAATAGACAGTTTCATAAAGTAATTTCTATGTCAATTCAATACTCATTTCATAGCAAAAGAGTTGCATACTTAACCAGAAAAGAAATAAATAAAAGAGTTACATACTTAAATTGAAAAGGAAGAAGTAAAAGAGTTGCATACCTGTCCGACATCGATCTGCTGGGTGAAACGACGAGCGGTAGCGCCGTTGGTGGTGAAGATGGCAGTACCGTTGCCGTAGGGGTTGTTGTTGATCAGTTCGATGGCCTCGTCGAGAGTATCAGCCGTCAACACGCACAGCACGGGGCCGAAGATCTCCTCCTTGTAGCAAGTCATGTTCGGCTGCAACAGTCAAACTCCAAGATCTTTCTGTTAGTTCTCCCTTTCAACTACAATATAATCGCAATAAAGGAAGCGTCTTGGATTCAGTCATATGCTGGATTAACTCGCTTTCTACGGTTATCAACGTTTTTGCTATCGTATATTATAGAAATTTCTTCCTCAGACATTATTCGGTAAAGGGTAATACAGTGAAATTCGTTTATACCGATCACTTGGGAACCGGCAAATTTTGACTGGTATAAGTGAAACTGTTATAAGTGGATTTCACTGTATCCGCAATAACCACTAAAACGACAGGAACAACGCGCGCACCTGGACGCCGGAGATGACGGTGGGTCCGACGAAGTTGCCCTTCTCGTATCCCTTGACGGTGACGTTTGATCCATCGAGCATGACGTCGGCGCCCTCCTTCTTCGCCGAGTCGATCAGTCCGAGCACGCGCTTCTTCGCCTGGGGCGAAATCAGCGGTCCCAAATCAGTTCCCGCTTCCCAACCTGCAATCGAGATTGAACCAAACTGTCCTAACGGTGAAAAATATCATTGTATTTTGTAATTTTTGCACACCACAACAAAAAAATCGATAAGTGCAACTGATTGCAACATTTTAATCGTTAAAAGTATAGCCGTTTCCGTTTATCCAAGTTCCACTTTACTAAAGACACTTTCCAAACCAAACAGGACACTTTCAAACTCAAAAAGGATATTTTTAGAGTCAAATTAACATGGGATATGTCCTTTATGATTTTGAAAGCGTCCTGTTTGGTTTAGGAAATGTCCTTATTAAAGTGGAAATGGTTTAATTTCGCGATTTATGGTAAATGGTAAGTTAAGGAAATTGAATGGCTTTATTAAAGAGGAATTAAAGAAGAAAGTTACGAAATTAAACGGCACTAGCTATGTGAAAAAGATAAATACCGGCATTGATCTTCAACTGCTTGGCCTTGGCGACGAGGTCGGGCAGCCACTTCTTCGATTCGCCGACGAAGACGGCGGTGGTCAGCGCCATGCAGCGCTGTCCGGCGGCTCCGAAGGCGGCGGCGGTCAACTGAAACAAAGGCGTTCTCCAGAGCGGCATAAAGGTGGATGGAATAATACACCAATTACAATTTAATAACGATATTTTTCGATTCAAATTAATATTAAAATATCCTTTTTAATTTGGAAAGTGTCCTTGTTTAAGTGAAATTGATGTATAAAATACCTGATTCAGGGTGGACTCCTTGTTGGCGTCGGGCATAATGACACCGTGGTTCTTGGCGCCCATGTTCGACTGCACGCGCTTTCCGTTCTTCGATCCGCGTTCGTAGATGTACTGACCCTGTAATATACCGTTGCTTCAATTACAGACATTAATCAGATGATAAACTTTATTATCGATGTTTAGAAACGTGATTGAATAGTCATCATTCGTTTCTTTTCGCGCGCTTTTTGAGAATCAAACCATAAAATCTTGGTAACCATAAATTAGGCCTCAACTTTAATATTCCGATTCACTGCTTGCACTGCTTGCCAGTAAGCGCGGAAAATCAAAAGAAGTAGGGAGATTAAAAATCGCAGAAATCACAAAGCGCTATACAGGGGAAATTTTTCGATGTAACGTAACGAGCGTAGAGACCTCATACCGTAGAAAGCCAAATGAAGCCTATCTTGAACACGCATTACGTCAAGGGAAGTCTCACGAAAGACTATTTTTCTGTTACTGAGTGAAAATTTTCCCTTTAAATGAGAAACTGAATGGCACGTTGCCAATAAACCAACAATATAAAAAGTGCTTACAGCCTGATCGCTGCCGACAAATGAGATTGCTTGAATTTCAGGGGCATCGCAAATGAAGTTGACGGCGTCGTGCTGGCCGTGAATGACGTTGACGCAGCCGTCGGGGATGCCAGCCTCCTTGGCCATCTCGGCGAGCATCATGCAGGCTCCGGGGTCCTGTTCCGACGGCTTAATCAACATGGTGTTACCGCACACCAACGCCAACGGGAACATCTGCAACAGAGAATATAGTAGAAATTGTTTATAGTGGAATTCACTTATAGCGGTTTCGGTTATATCGGTATTTCATTCATACCGGTCACGATTGTCGTTCCCGAAGTGTATCATTCCATACAAATAAGTTCGCTTATACCGGTAATTTTGATCGGTCCCTCAAATACCGGTATAAGTAAATTCCACTTTACAATAGAATCCGCGAAATAGCACCCCGGTTAACTGCAGCTTTTGGCTGGCTCCCGCGAAGTTACAGTTATCCGGGTTTCACTGGAGCCATTTCGCTTATAATGGTTATATATTTATAAATCTCTCGCTTATAATGATTACTCGCATATAACGGTTTTGTTTAGATCGTTTTGAGACGTTTCGCTTTCCTGTCCTTACTTTGAATTAAACGCAGCGCTAAAGTACATCCTCTAAATATAATTTTAGCTAAAGCACGCAATATGAATCGATCTATTCACTCACCCAGAGGGGAATCATCGCAGGGAAATTGAACGGGGTGATACCAGCGGTAACACCGAGAGGCACGCGAATACTGTATGTGTCCATGTCCTTTGATACGCTGAAAACTTGACAATTACCATCCATTGTTGCCTTACAAAGAGCATAAAATAGACTTCCTTTCTAGTCAAATTTCTTGAATAGTAACAAGAAATCTAAGATTGAATAAAGTAAAACAATTACAAAGTTTGCAGCTTATCATTTTGTTAAAAATGAACGTATAAATCGAGAAATGATCATAATTCTCGACAAAAAATTGCGTCTTTCCACTTTTTATACTTTTCGTAAATGAACCGTTTCGTTAAGAAACCAGAAAAAACGACGAAAATTTGACTTGGGCGAGCTTCTTCTATATTTCACTTTATTTACATTCATTGCTTTATAAATTTCATATTTTACTTGGGGAGAGTCTCGCCGAGTTGCAGGGAAGCGACGCTGCAGGCGTGCTCGACGACTTGGAGGCCACGGATGACGTCACCTTCGGCGTCGGCGTGCGTCTTGCCCTGCTCGAGAGTGATGTTGTGCGCGAGCTTCTTCTGAAAATCGCGCACTTTGAATCAGGCAACAATGGCAGTAGTATACTGTGGGGATATCTCTAACTGTTAAAATCTGTGATAGGTTTGACAAATCTGCCTCTATTCATTTCCCTCTCTTCCCCATGTCAGTGCAAGTAAGAGAGTATTCTTGAAACAAACCCAGGTTGGGACAAGTGATGGTAACTGTATACTTTGCCACGTCATCATAAGCATCGTTGAGCAACTCATTGCTTTTATAGCACTTTTTAGACCTGATATTTTTATTATACCCCCACGAAAACGCTCCCTCAAGAATCGCAGTCTTCTCACCATTCAGTGCTAATCGTAGGCTCAAGTTTCGGGATTTTGCTACGCCTAAGCCTAAACACCATCGCAACAAAAGAAGCAGTGAATCGGTATTGACTAGAGTGATGAAGAGTACATACCATATCTCTGCGAATCAATTCCGCCAATTTGAACATGCACTGTTGACGGCTGATGATGGAGACGTCGCGCCAGCTTTGGAACGCCTTCTTGCACGAGTCGGCGGCTGCCCTCATCTCCGACTGCGTACACTTCGGCACCTTTGCGATCACCTCGTTGGTCGCCTTAAATATCATTCTTTCACTCTGACTGCATAGTTTATTGCCCAACTCGACTATGCAGGCCTTCAGTTTAGTACGAAAGGTAATTTTTGCAGCGTACTTGACAAATCGTGTTTTAAGAAACTTTCACTTTCTCAAGAGGAAATAATAAAGGATTAAGAGAAGAGTTGACGATTTTTCAATCCAGGCTATTCTAAAGGTTACTCTGCTTAGTTACTTCTACGGAGTGGCTAGAAACATCTGGGACACCCTGAATATTCACATATCCCGGTATTTTATCAGTTTCTGCAAACTGACATTTATAATGTGTAAAAAATCCAGACAGGGAAGTAAGTAGCGGTTCATGCGCTATTATCTCTTCGCGAACTACTAGTTCTAATACAAGTAGAACGGATGTGAAGGAAATAGCTTACCGGATTGGTCAGTTCGATCCACTCTTTTGTCTTAGATTCAACCGCCTTGCCATCTATCCACATTTTGACCGTATCATTCGGTCCAAGTACTACCCGACTCGTAGAGAACCAGTTTGTAAGAATCAGCCGATTGCCCTAAATAACCACCAATATTCAACCAAAACGGAATAGTAGCTTCTATATTTCCCAACCGTCACATGGAGAAGCGGCGACGATCTAGCCATGGCCATTTTGACGATGCGACCGCGAAAATTACAGCAGCGTGGCTGAAAGTAAAAGGCACATGTAATCGGTTGTAAAGGAAGAGGAGTAAAGGAAGAGGAGCGCGCGGCCTGGGAGAACTTTCGATCTCTGCCCTTCATCAACGCTTAGAACAGAAAGGCGCAGCTCGTAACGATCAGGTGGTTTGCATGTTGTCACAGCGCAGTCGCACACCACCTGCCTAGACTGCCGGGCCGGCGTTTTAAAGCTCGCAAACGCACATACACACACGGAAACCAGTTTCAATCGATATCTGTCGCGTTGCGTTGCTGCTGAGCCGACCGCCTCTCGTAGCAGACCGAATAGGACGGCTTTACTTGCATTAATTCGCTAAGACACTGCAAACATTGAAGAAATAACCGTCAACGCACGCTATATTACATAAAGAACTAAAAGAAAAGCATGCATCATTCTGGAATTTTCAATGAAGAATAGGCTAGCAAAGAAAGAAAAAAGTGGAGTTCTATATTGAATTTGCTGCTTGACTCAACAATTGAGCTAAAAAGAGTTAAGATGAAATGTCTCTCGCAAATGGGCAAAAAATAAAAGACAGGAATGCATTAGCAAGTTTCTAACAGCTTCCGCTGCGCTCGCTGTCCGACGTTGCAGCCGGAAGCTGCTGATAACGGTATGGTCTCGCAACGACTCCTAGTGACGTCATTCAAGCTTATAGAAGCGGTAAAATCTGACGTAATCTCAGTACGAGAAGCACGTGGTAAACAGCCGAAGAAGTAAGCACTTTTTTCATCAAATTCTCCAAATGCCAAACGCAGATATCAACGTCAACTGAAAAGGATCGAAGAAGGTACGTGTAAATATGCTTCGAAGGAGTCGGCGAAATGAATATGATTGATTTTAGACGAACTGCAGTGTTTTCCGATCGACGTGTATAACTGCCGACAAACCTCTGACTACGGCATAAACGAAGGTATGTTTCGTTCTAATCATTTCGATGCGAAATTTCTGATAACGATTTTGTTAAACTCCCGTTACAGTATGCTTAAAGTAACTCAAATAATAGTTTACAAACGTGTACTAGCAATAAAAAAGTCGGAATCGGTTGATCAAAAGCGTTTTGTTTGCATTTCAAGCAAACTGCGCTGCCCTGATCAACAATGTTATCTGCCCCGCCATAGGTTTAACGAGTTCATGCGCACGGATAATGACTACTTTCCGCTTCATCGGCCGCTGATTGATGACCCGTGCGTGCGTGAACCATCTCGAGTTGCGCTATGCAACTGGTTATGATCACATCAAAGCCAACTTTCAACTAATCTGGTTCCGCTCCTTTTTATTACCCATTGAGGCTGGCGTTGAACAACTATATGGCCTTAGACGGAACGAAAGTTTCATTGGCATTCTTGCCCTAACAGGTCGTTCGCGCTCACTATCGTTCAACTTTCATCGTTCATTTTTTGATCTCTTAACACGTCAAGAGACCACGCGCTTTCAGTTGTACCAGTAGGATATCATAACAGTTGGTGGCGGTACGTTTGTGTTGCCTAATGATATAGGAACTTAGTAGCTAGTTGGTGTTAATCCTGGTCAATGCTAACTTTTTTAAGATATATTTTTTATTTTTTTAAGATTTTTTTGACCGAATCGATCAGTCTTGCCGCTCATAACCATCATATGACAGAAGCTACAAAACTATTGATATTTTAACTCGTTACCGTGTAATATGGACACTTTAGCTCTAAGAGGGTGTTGACCGAATCAGGAAGTACATTTGCCAAGTCCAATCAATATAGGAAACGCCCTCTTTGAACTGGAAATTACCCTGTTTTGATTTTTGAAGTTTTATTTTTGAATGGTATGTAAGGAAATATGAATGCTTTTTATGTTGATATAGTAGATTTATACCGGTGAATGGAGTACCGGCAGGCTTTTGGCTGGTATTAGCGATTTACTTTTACGAACGATTTTTGCTCTGTAAAAACATAGTACGTCAAAAATTGAGGACCGGCCAAATTTGTCTTATGTAAGCAGTTTACCATTATAAACGATACCACTTAAACGATTTCCGTCGTATGTACATCAGTCATTCTCATCTCCACAGTAGTCTCATTCAGTAATCTCGCATTTCTCGATCAGTGTTCATCATTGATGATCAACCAAAGAGCCGATTGCAGATATGTCGGAGATACAGAATTCGCAGTCTCCAGTGGTCAACGGCACGAAGGAAGTGAATGGCAACAAGGAAATGAATGGCGTTAAGGAAGTGAATGGCGTTAAGGAAGTTAATGGTGTCGAGGGAGATGATACCCGTTCGCGGTCATCATCTGGAGAGTCGAACGCACAACCTCTCGATGAATTCTCTACTCCAAAAACACTCCGCCTCGATACTGGAAAGAGAACCGGCGTGGTGTCCATGTCCGCTGCGGTCAGTTTGATACTGTAACTTATATTTATTGTGGGACTATTACAATATTTTGGCATTCCGCCAATTTCGCTAAGTGCAGCGACCGGTCAGTTCGATACTGTAGTTCATGGTAATTGTGGGATTTTTCATTAAACTTTGACACTCTTCCAGTTTCTCAAAGTGCAGCATGAGGTCAATTGTGACGTCAGTTTCCTTTTCTTTTGATCGTTTGTGTAAATTATTGTTTACACAAACAGACATCGATGACAGCAATCAATTAACAGTGAGTGGGAAAAATGTGTGCTATTTTGGTCCACTCCATTGGGGATTACACACGATTAGCGGCGCTGGTGCTGTATTAATAGCTCTGCTCGTCTAAAACTCGATTTTAGTACTCACGTTAAATTCTGTTTACCTATTTACAAGGTCTTTCATCATAATTCATCATCTCTGCTTTCAATTAGAACGCTAATTTGACAAAATTGACTGCAAAAGTGAAGATTTCTGATGAAAGACCATGCTCTTTTATCCACCCATTTGAACCGACATTAGAATAATAATTACAATCGGTCTGTATTCTTCATATGCGCTTTTTCCAGAAATTAGCGAACGAAGTGAGCGATATTTTGGTGAACACGCCCGAGCGAAAAAACGCAGAAAATCACGAGCTGACAGAATCCCGGGTGCTTGTGATCTACACCGGTGGTACGATTGGCATGCGAGTCAAAGACGGCGGTGAGTTTTCTTCCATCATCACAATCACCCTATCACGCAATCGCTTTGTATAGTCAAAATTTTCCTATCACTAACAAGAAATCTTGAATTGAACAAAACAAACTGCTTCAAAAAACGATAGCGCTTTTTTAAAATCAATTTATGCCCGTAGATTTAAAGCATTCCTGGTAGAAAACAGTTTTCAAGCACCGCCAAGTGAGCTCATCTTTGCCAACTAAAGTGCCTTAAGAGATTTTAACTGATCGGAAAATTTTGACTATGCTTATCTTTTGAAACTACTGAATTGTCGCGCCAATGAACAGGTTGCTCTATATGAATTAAATTATTATTGTTGCAGTGTATCAGCCGGAGCCGTTCTTTCTGCCGCGGGCGATTCGAGAGATGCCGCCGCTGAACGACAAGGAATATGTCGAGGCAAAGTTCCCCAATGCGAAGATTTTGCCATACGCCCTGCCTCCTATCAGACATATGAGCAGACGCGTCGTGTACTGGGTACGAATAGATTTGCCTTTTGTCTCTTAGATGTTAGATAATCGAATTCTCGCGATAGTTAGCTTCTCTAATGAATGATCAAGAATGCATTATTAAGAGGGAACTATGATCAGCTTTACCTGAAAGAAGCGTACTGCATATTTTCTACAGCTATTTATCACAAGATGCTTAGCGGTAAGCTAATTACAAAATAAGTAGCATTGCTTTTCAGTCAGGTTATCATAGGCAGCTGTACACAATATATGATACATTCATTTAGAGGGACCATAGTTCTCCTTTAATCAATGCGCATTTACTTTTACAAGATCTAAAAGTTTTTGACGTTCGATGCGTTATTAATTGACTTTCTGACATTTTCTTTTTCAGTTGGTCGAATATGATCCTCTGCTGGACAGCAGCGATATGACGTTCGACGATTGGATTCGTATAGCTACAGACATCTATGTTAGTTACTATTTCACATCTCTTTATTCTTGGGTTGCAATGAGGAAGGAGAGAATAGTAATTTCGCTCAGGGGGATTTTGCAGATGGAAAAGAAACTATTTTGAAGACAGATAGGAGTCGAAACATGATTTAATGGGAAGGCTTTTCAACAGTCAGTCTTATCCGCAACGTCGAGACAGCACAATCTAACTGTTCTCGTTGGGTTTTCGTAACTTTGCCATCAAATTACAATTAACCACTAACGAAAATTTAATAGCAGTGCCTATAAATTTCGAAACGTGGGGGATAAGGTCTAATTTGGTTGCAATTTGATCAAGTTGTAATTCAGATGATTGATAATGTATTCATTAATTTACAGAAATCCTACGCTAATTACGACGGATTCGTCATCTTGCACGGAACAGACACGCTGTCGTACACGGCTTGTGCGCTGAGTTTCATGCTGGAAAATCTGGGAAAGCCGGTCGTCTTGACGGGCGCTCAAATTCCTGTCGGCGAAGTGCGATCGGACGGCAGAGAGAATCTTGTCGGCGCGCTCATCGTAGCCGGAAATTTGGACATTCCTGAGGTTAATTGTCCTTCTTATCGTTTATATAATTTAAACAGTCAACGGCAAATAATCTATTGTAATAGCGAAAATACCAATTTTGCTCCTATTCACTCATCCCTCGACATGTGCGGTAAGAATTAGCGTTAAACAACTTAGTTACCGTGAGAGTTTCTCGGTAAGCGGCTGTGACGCGAGCTTTCATATTTACAATCACGGTTTACCGAGTAGTAACGAAAATATTTGATTTAATAAGGTAAATTGCTTCGAAAGACGATACCGCTTCTTTCTATTAATTTACGCACGTATAAGCGATTATTATTTTTGGTGAAAAACGGTAGGCAAGCACCGCTAAGTGAGCTCATCTCTGCCAACTACGGTCCCTGGCGAGATTTCGCGTTACTGGTCAATTATTTTTGATAGTTACTTCTGGGACACCTTTGTATAGCAGTTACACGCGAGTTAAAATACAACAGCGATTGTTTATAGGTGACGATTCTGTTCAATAACAAGCTGTTGCGTGGAAATCGGTCGATCAAGGTGGACAACAGCGCGCTCGAAGCGTTCATCAGCCCCAATATGGAGGCTATCGCTTCTTTGAACATTGAAATTGCTGGTAGGCAAGATGATTTTTGAAGTCGGCAGTTGAGATTAATTGGCGGTGGGGTGTTTGTCTCGGTTGAACAGGAGAGAGCTACATGAAATGGCCTCTTACCAGTGAGGCGGTGGTGGAGAATGAAAGTTGGAGGGGAGGTATGTCGTGGCTGCTTCAAATGATATAGGCTTTTAAGGGTTTTATGAACAGAGTTGGGCGTCCCCAGAGATTTGCAGTTTTGATCCTCTGAGTCTGGAGGTATAAATGATTTCAGTACTTTCGGGATTGCGACTTTTTTAATAGTAATGCTATTTAGGTAAGTTTAAGGCTTCGCGTTCCCCATATAGACACCGGCTTATGTCCCTCAGGCAATGATCGGTACACACGCCAGTCCAAGAGAATCGCAAGTCAGACTTGGGTCAAATTTTATTAAATAATATATAAATGTTATTGGCTCCCGACGGTGGAATTTTCATTGTCAGTTACTGTCTTGCTCAATGAATGAATGAATGACTCGATTTACAGTCATCTGGGAGTCGATCTTCCGCAGCTCCGAAGTGGCGCCGTTCACAGTGCAGACGACGCTCTGTCGAAATGTTGGCGTACTTCGCATCTTTCCTTCAATGAGCATCGATTCGGTAATAATGTTGGGTTAATTTAACTCGGGGTCGGTTAATCGAAGCTTCCTGAAGAAATCTTATACTATCGTCGTGATACAGGGTCTTTCATTATAATTGGTCACTTTTGTATTAAAATTCGTCAACCTTTTCATTCGGTAGTCGCCTTTGTATTTAATTTCGTCACTCTTGCATTCACTTTTGTCATCGTTGCATACAAATTCGTTAATCTTGCATTCAATTTCGTCAAACTAGCGTTCTAATAGAATGCAGAGATGACAAATGCAGTAGTGACGAATGATGATAAATGATCATGTAATTCTGTCTTTTGTAGGTGCGTCAGTTCCTGCAACCTCCGATGCAAGGCATCGTGCTGCAAACGTTCGGCGCCGGCAATATGCCGTCGAGGAGAACGGATATTCTAGAAGAGCTGCGATTGGCCACCGAGCGCGGTTGCATCATCGTCAACTGCTCGCAGTGCGTCCGAGGACAGGTCGAATCCGACTACCTCACCGGCAAGGTATAGTTGATGCGTTATCAATGTTGAGATGTGAAGAATCACACAACTGATTTCGTGCACAAGTATTAAGGATATATCTGCATAATTAATAGGGTTGGATATGAGGAGCCAAATTAGCTTTTCAAGGGGTTTCCCGAATCCAGCCCTAATAATAAATTTTTTATCTATTCTTGGTAATTGAATGGGAACTAAGGCCCCCTGAAGTCTGTTATGGATAAGCGGTAAAAGATTAAGAGAAACAGTTAAAGACAAAGCAAACTTTCGACAATAGACCCAGTTCTATAAATTAAGACGTCACCTGAATCGAAATTGAGCGGCTAAAACTGTTTTGTATATTTCTAGAAACTATTTGCGGTTATTTGCGAGGAAAACCGATAGCGTTTGTTCGCAAAATCATTTGCTCTGTTTTAGATTCTCGTGGATGTTGGCGTGATTCCCGGATCGGATATGACGCCTGAGGCAGCTCTTACGAAGCTCTCATACGTACTGGGAAACCCCGACTGGGATTTGCCCAAGAAACGCAAGGTTCATTTTATTTTTATTTGATTATAATATTTCTTATTTGGTATTACCTTCAGTTTCATATTTGACAATGTCACAGGTTCTGGCTTGACTAATGTGTAGAGGGATTTCAGTCCGTAAGATCTTATTTAAGTAATAATGTTTGAAAATAACAGCGGAGAGTTAGGATAGATCGGTTGGGCTTTCGATTACTGTATAAGTGCGCTTATAGAGGAGCTTGTATGGAATATTCTAACAGGAATATTGCTATATGTAGGAAAGAGTATCCGTAGGCGGAGCACAATTTTTAAAAACAGATAAAAAGAAATAACCAAAGAAAGGAATTTATTACTTCGCGGGATCACTAGTACAGTGGAATTAACTTATAACGGTTTCGGTTATACCGGTAATTTTTGTCGGTCCCATAGTGCATCTCCCCATAAAAATAAGTTCGCTTATACCGGTAATTTTTGTCGGTCCCATAGTGCATCTCCCCATAAAAATAAGCTCGCTTATACCGGTAGTTTTGATCGGTCCCTCAAATACCGGTATAAACGACTTTTACTGTATACCTACGGTGCTGCAGATGATGTCACGTAATCTGCGAGGCGAGCTGTCAATGTCTCGGTCGGAGACGAGTACGCTGAACGACCTGGAGATCGTGCCACGACTGATGAAGTTCCTCCGCATCAGCTCGTCGCACGAAGTTCGTCTCCTCCGCAACGCCCTCTTCCCTCCTCTTTTGTGCTACGCCGCCAACATCGGCGATCTCGATCTACTCGATCACTTGAGAGAGAGTGTAAGATTTGCTTTCCTTTTATACAGTTGAAACTATTTAAGTGCACACCGCATATAGGTGCAATCCGGTTCAGGGACAGGGTACCCCACGTGACCAAATCGCTCACAGAGCAGCCTCCTAGCAGTTTGGTCTTGACACGATCGTTGCGTGATCAGCATAAAATTTTAAACAACAACGTGCTGCTACGTGACGCCCCGTCACACGATTTGGTCACGTGGGGGGGGGGGGTATCTTGTTCAAACACGCACAAGCCGGATAAGGGCACATGTTTTGCAAGCCTCTTTTAACCCGACTTGTCGAAGTCACCCTAAAAATCCGAGAACAACCTCAAAACAACATTTTTGGCCTTTTTTGAAATGAAAAGAAAAATATTTCTTATGAAATTGAACAAAACCATTTCCACCCCTGACAATCGTGCCGGGACGTCAACACTGGCGGGAGGTGCGATTATTACTCAGTGGGTAGCCATCGACTACAGATGTAATGAATGATTTTTAGGGAGCAGCGTTGTCGTTCAGCAATTACGATAGACGAACGGCCCTGCACGTGGCTGCCAGCGTCGGCAATATCACCACCATCAACCATCTTCTTAAGCACGGCGCTTCTGTCCACGCCAGGTTTGCATTTAGCCGATCTCATAAATTTGTCTTTCTGTCTCCTCTTAAGCGAATTTATACGTTGAACGAATGATGCCTCACGGTTCACTTTGCGGCACAATGTAACTAAAACCTATTTCACTCGGCCAGCGGTTATGACGTAGACTTTTATAATTTCCGCGTTGACAATAAGACTATCCACATCACTGAGGACTTTTTTCAAGTGAATTCAGGAAAAAAACGTTCTCTTTAAATCGAAGGTGTCTTTATTAAAGTGTAAATGATACAAATGGTATATTACGAGGATCGCTTGCAGAGACTATTTGGACGAGAATCCCTTAGTCTGCGCCGTCCGCACAAAGAAGCTCGACTGCATCAAGGCATTAAGAGATGCCGGCGGTAAAGTGGTCATGAACCAAACGTCGCTAGGTACGTCATTATGCTAATCTTTCGCCGTGCCGAACAACCCTGATTCAGGCATGGAACTCTGCTTGGCAGCGAGCATTAACGATCTCGCGGCACTGAAAGCGTGGAAGGAGGCTGGCGTTGACATGGGTGCTTGCGACTACGACGGTCGCAGCGCGCTGCTTCTGGTACATTTTTGTAGATTTCTCTTTTCTTTTATAAATACTGTTTGTTGCGCATTTAATAAAAATATAAGACATGCTTATACATATCGTAATATTGAGGCTAAGGCAATTCTAGTGACTGCAGCTACAGAAGAATTTGTTTACACCGGTAATTTGATTATACTGGTAATTTTGGCCGGTCCCCCAAGTAATATTAAATGCGAATTTCGCTGTATAGATTAATCTGTTTCGCAACACTCGTTCCGTTCGCGTTACATTAAAGAAAGTACATAACGTTAAGCCGTATTCTTGCAGTCTGCCGCCAAAGGTGACGAAGAGTTGGTGGCTTTCTTGCTCGACTGCGGCGTCGACGCCAAAAAGATGGACAACTTTGGCCGCACCCCGCTCTTCGAAGCCGAGACGAAAGGCTACGCCAAGATTTCACAAATGATCAGGGAGGCGTGTGAAAAGTCTTAACTGCTCTGCTGCTGCAGTTTCGGCTTAACTGAAGAATACCGCCCATCTGTCTGCCGATTGCGAAAATTTCTCCTTTTCCCTATTGGTTTAGGCTAAAATTATTGCACTAAGCCTAAATCTCTAATACTGAGCTTAGCTAATGGTAGGAGGTGAGTTTCACAGTTAGCAGGTAGGCATGCCGGGTGTATTGTTTTGTTGGGGGCGGCACTCACTTGTTGATATCAACGAATTTGTCATACATAGTGTCTTTATCGGGTCTTGCATCGAAACTTGTCACCCTTGTACTCAGTCGCTATCTTTGCAATCAATCGAATGCGACGCAGACTAATTGTATGCAAAAGTGACGAATTACGGTGAACGATCCTATCATGCCATATATTGCGATTGCCGGTAGTGGTTTTATGCCTTTTTGATATACATTTCAAAAGTATTCACGGAATGTACAGCGCACACATAATTCTCATTTAGTCGATATGTTTGTGATTGTCAATTGTCAACTTTGCTTACTAGTTTTATACTGCGATTTTGTTTAAACGTGCGTAGCCGTAGCCTCAAGGGGAACTGCAGCCACCCTTGCTTCTCAATTATGTACTGTAGATTGCTTTCTAATTGCATATAACTAGCTGACTGCGAATCGTTTCAATATGTATCATTTTCAGTCTAGTAGGGATAATTCGAAAGCAATGAGGATATTTTTGTAATCACATAAGATAGTGTGTGTCTCTGTAGCGCAGTGGATAGCGCGTTGGACTTCTAAAGGTGCAGTAATCCAAAGGTCGGGGGTTCGAATCCCCCCAGAGATATCTCTTTTAGTTCCACTGTGGTCTAATGGTAGAATTAACTGTCACCCGGAAAGGTCTGGGTTTGATTCGCGGCATCGAAACTCCTCGGTGTCAGGAATGCGACAGCCGACCGAGGAAGGGCCTTAGGAAGACCCGATAAAGCGGACCCGGCCTTGGAGCGGGAAAACGCTAGCAAAAAACTTGAATTAAGGACGTTCTCGAAGTCAAATCACTACAGCAATGTCGTGTTTGGTATGGCTAGTGTCCAAATCAAAGCAAAAATGATTTATATCGCAATTAATTTACCGCTAAACAGGTCATATATAATTAACAGCAAACCACGGTCCGTAACAGAGAGGGAGGATGACTGTAGTTCCCCTTTACGTTCAGCGACAGTGCGACTAACCGAGTGAAATGTCAGGATCACGTGGTTGTATTGTGTGAATTCTTATTGCGTTTGTCACGAAATGTGCGGCTATGAAAAAATTACCATTTTAAATTGGACACTGTTTAATTAGTTTCACAAAAGAATGTTCCTTGTAAAATGGATATCGTGTAAATGTGGCAAAATTGATGGTACGATAGATTTTTGGTGAAGATTCTTTTGTCAATTGCTTTTGACACTATTTTTTGCACGTTCTGATGTCGTCAATGTTTTTTGCCATTTCTGAACAGTTTCTTGGTGTCATTTGATACTTAATGTCCCGGTCTAAATGTTCACTGTTCTAATCCGGTAAAGATTACTTGTCTACATTCTTCAATGTTCTGTCGCTATTATTAGTGTCGCACCGGTTCTACTTTATATTTCCGTTCCTATGGTCGGTGAATGGATTCTCTACAGTTTGAAAGTCGCGTTTCTTTTTGTCATGCACTGTAATTGATCGTAAAATTTGAAAAATTGGTCAACGGAGCACAAATGTACAACAAGCAAGGAAAACTTTCACTCGAGAGCCTGCCTCACTTTGAAGGCGTATCCTGGTCGCGGGCGGCGACTCGTTCGCGCTGAGCGTTGTTCTCCTCTTCGTACATCTTCGCGTCGTTCACTATTATATCGATCTCTCTCCAGCTGAGTCGACTGTTCTCGTTGCGAATGGTGATCTTGTTGCTTCGTCCGGTTGATTGACCGATGGGCGAGACGTGCATTAGTAATTTACTCTTACAGATATGAAAGAGCAAACGCAATGCATCGGCATGTGGTAAAGTGGCGCCGATTTTTCGAGATGGACTGCCACATTTCGTAGATATGCGCCGACGTCAATCCATCACATTTCCGTCATACGCTATATTACTGCGGTCATTCCTTTAGACATAATCTTTATAATTATCGTTAACCTTGATATAGAAGTTAGCTGTGATTGATTGTTTTACAAAAGTGACCGCTATTAGCTGTTAGCACCTTAAACATCTCTATCTTACTTTTACATGTGACACATGATATTTGATAGTGCTTGTACTAAATTCAAACAGATTCAAACAAGAACATAAAGGTCATCACAACAATCAAAAATACTGGGCAGAATACATTTCGTTCGCTTTCATTAATACTGAACAAATTTTTATTACCCTAATATGACAACCCAAATGAGCAATACGTTGTACTCTTTATCGCAATGCATTCCAGTGGCAAGATTGAAAGGTTTCGTTGTTCTTAATTAAATAGTTATGGTAAAAGTACAATGAACTAAAAAAGACAACTATTATAAGGTGATCTGAAAAATCATTTGCAGTATATATGATGACTAAATAGTTTCATCAGCCACACCATCTTTGTTCAATGAAAATCAACGAAATAAAAATATTCTACTGTCAGATTGATGGTCATTTTGATAATGCAACTTTTCAAAGAACTCATTGATTTCCCATATGTTCCTACTTTTGCTCATTTTAATTCCATACCAAAGCTAAATCACGAGCTTGGAGGACCTATCTCGATATCATCATGAAATATTACACAGATAAAATTTACGTAATATTTTTGAGGAGTTTTATGTTATGCAAAAATTTCGCCCGACTGCAGAACACTTTCATCATTAGCAACCACAAGTCTAGGGTGCTTTTTTGCAAATATCGCACTCTGATCAACGACTTTTCTAAACCACTTTATAGCTTCTTCGTTCGATTGGGGAACGCCTCGTCCGTTTTTATACATTAATCCAAGATTATATTGCGCATTTGCGTTTCCCTCTTTTGCTGCTGTTCTGTACGATTTAACTGCATCTTCATCGGATTGAAGCACACCTTGTCCATACTGATTCTTCAGTCCTAGGTCATTTTGTGCGTCTGCATCCTCTTGTTCTGCTGATTCTGTGTACCTTGTGACAGCTTCTTCATTGGACTGTGTGACTCCTCGTCCATTTTCATAAGTAGCTCCACGATTTAATTGCGCATTTGTATTTCCTTGCTCTGTCTCTTTAGTGAACAATTTGACTGCTTCTTCATCAGATTGAGACACCTCTCGACCTTTCTGATACATAATTTCCAGCTTTGATTGGGCAGCTGCATCTCCTTGTTCAGCTGCTTTTCTGTACCATTTGATAGCATCTTCATCAGATTGATTCACGCCTCTCCCATCTTGATACATATTTCCAAGGTTAATCTGCGCACCTGAATTTCCTTGTTCCGCTGCTTTCGTGTACCAATAGACAGCGTCTTCATCAGATTGTGTGACTCCCTGTCCATATTGAAACATAATTCCCAGGAGCGCTTGCCCAAATGCATTTCCTTGCTCGGCTGCTTTCTTGTACCATTTGACGGCTTCTTTGTTTGAATTAAGCACACCTCGCCCAGCTTGATACATGAATCCAAGTTGAGTTTGAGCATCTACATTTCCTTGATCTGCTGCTTTTCTGTACCAGTTGACAGCTACACTATCTGATTGTGTTATTCCTCGTCCATTCTGATACATCAACCCTAGGTTATATTGCCCACCCGAATTTCCTTGTTCTGCTGATTTTCTGTACCAATTGACAGCTACAATATCTGATTGTGTTATTCCTCGTCCATTCTGATACATCAACCCTAGGTTATTTTGCGCACACGAATGTCCTTGTTCTGCTGATTTTCTGTACCAATTGACAGCTACACTATATGATTGTGTTATTCCTCGTCCATTCTGATACATCCACCCAAGGTTATTTTGCGCACCCGAATTTCCTTGTTCTGCTGATTTTCTGTACCAATTGACAGCTTCTTCATCTGAATGTGTGACTCCTTGTCCATTCTGATACATCCACCCTAGGTTATTTTGCGCAACCGAATTCCCTTGTTCTGCTGATTTTCTGTACCAATTGACAGCTTCTTCATCTGATTGTGTGATTCCTCGTCCATTCTGATACATCCATCCAAGGTTGAATTGCGCAAGTGCATTTCCTTGTTTAATTGATTCTCTGATCCACTTGAGAGCTTCTCTATCTGAATGTGTGACTCCTTTTCCGTTCATATACATCACTCCAAGGTTATTTTGCGCCTCTGAATCTCCTTGTTCGGCAAGTATTTTATTCAATAGGAATAGTCCTTCTTCTGATAGCCTAACTTGTCTTCGATATCTGTACTGATCTCCAGAGAAATAAGGGTGCCTGTTCTCCCTCGTTTGTGCGGTGTTTTGTAGCCACATTGATATTACTGTGCCACAGTGCATAAATAAAATTAAGGAACAGATGGTGAACTTGTTTATTTTCATGTTGGAAGAAGTTTAATAGTTGTTGTTAACTTTTTCCCTAAAAGATACTTGTATTTGGTTTTTCAGGTGAATTTTTCCAATTTAACAAAATAAATTAGATATCATCGGTTTGTTGTCACTTTTATATATTTGGCGAGATCAGTAACATTTGGTTGGCAAGTGATCCTATAAATTACTTTGATATCTCTTGGTGTTACAACGAAATTTAGTAAGTGAGAAATTTGATAGCATTGATAATTTTATTACTGTACTGTGTCTAAAGAAACCCCGTTCTCCCAAACGAGCACCTTCGCGGCGATATTCACTTTGAGTATTACGGCACGAATTTCGAGTGTAAATATGCCTGCGGAAGACGGTGAATCTTAGCTTCTACTTTGATCTCAGATATCTTACAGATGGTAGGTCTTCTAGGAGTTGCCGGTCAAATATTTATTGGATGGGAAAATCGGGCGCACTCTTTCATATTCTTGATGATGCGCGATTCAAACGCAAAAGATTGATCTATTGTCTTAAAGTGTTAAAGTAAATGAAACACTCTCATAATGATCCTAGGAGAACGGGTAAACTGCGAAATTTGATATAGACACTCGTCCGGACGAAAGTTTTCGTCGCGCCTTCAACGCCTTAAGTAGAAAAGCGCGGTTATGTACCAGAAGTCATTGAAATATCCCAAATATGTTTAACGTAAACTGCACTACTCTCACCGTCTAATATGACAATTTCTTTCTTCCACTTCTCGGCCCTACTTATTGTCACTTGTTAGGTTGATCTGAGAGTAGAACGAACCTCAAGTTGAGATTGAAGTGAGCCACAGAGATTGCAAACACGGTAAATGTCTGATATCGACTACATGTGAGTGCGTTGTCCACTAGCTGCGCTATCAGTTTGAAGCAAATAGCGCTGACGGTAGTCGTCAAAGGTTTTTTGTTTACTTTTCTTCTCTCGACCCCCAGCAACCTGCCCCTGCTGATGAAGGACATGAACGCACTCTTGTGATAAGATTTTATTCACTTCATAACTCGCTTTCGGAATGCTTTCTTTCTTTCAAGCTGCTTTCTTTCCCTGTAGAAACAAAACTTTCATTGGGCCGGTTTCACATCGCGTACTTTAGCTAAAGTCGTACTTAAGGCCTGTCCTTTATCATTGCGTTAAGTCCGACTTTAGTTTAAGTACGCGATATGAAACCGGCCCATTATATTTCATATAACTGAACTCTTTTAATAAGGTTGCGTTGATGCAGTTTGATTAAACAAGCCAGAATAAGAATATCTCAAAGTAGAGGGTGTGGTCGTCAAATTATTTGAAACTGAAACTTTTTTGTCCGCAATCAAAATCAAACTCTTATGCGCTGAAGCTTAAATACTTTTAATTAAATAGCTGTCATTATATGCTATCGGAAATTGCAAGCACATAATACAAAATGGGAATAAGCAGTTCCTCGTTCGCGTTAGAAGCCTAAAAATTAAAAATTAAACCTTGAGTAACATCGAATAACCCCGGCTGTGATATTGGTATTAACAGTGAGTTTTTTCATAGTAGGGGCATAGTATGAAATAAAATGAATCACACAAAACAGCTCATTTATGTATAACAGCCGAATGGGAGCTTATTTTTAAGTCACCGAAGATTGCGAAAGGAGACATTTGTAGGCTGCCGAGTAGTGGTGGTCCCTTTATTTCGTGACCGACCTGTCGACAACATACAAAAACATCACAACTCCTTCTGTTTCGTACATCGGGCCAAGTCGCTTCATATCGTTACATAATCATTCTATATAAATTCGTCGTTTCGGGACGCCGGCACTGGCGGGAGGGACGAACAGTTGGCGTTGGTATTGCCTACACACAGTTAAAATTTACGTAATATTTTTGAGAAGTTTTATGTTATGCAAAAATTTCGCCCGACTGCAGAACACTTTCATCATTAGCAACCACAAGTCTAGGGTGCTTTTTTGCAAATATCGCACTCTGATCAACGACTTTTCTAAACCACTTTATAGCTTCTTCGTTCGATTGGGGAACGCCTCGTCCGTTTTTATACATTAATCCAAGATTATATTGCGCATTTGCGTTTCCCTCTTTTGCTGCTGTTCTGTACGATTTAACTGCATCTTCATCGGATTGAAGCACACCTTGTCCATACTGATTCTTCAGTCCTAGGTCATTTTGTGCGTCTGCATCCTCTTGTTCTGCTGATTCTGTGTACCTTGTGACAGCTTCTTCATTGGACTGTGTGACTCCTCGTCCATTTTCATAAGTAGCTCCACGATTTAATTGCGCATTTGTATTTCCTTGCTCTGTCTCTTTAGTGAACAATTTGACTGATTCTTCATCAGATTGAGGCACATCTTGCCCATACTGATTCTTTAGTCCTAGGTCATTTTGCGCCTCTACATCCTCTTGTTCTGCTGATTTTATGTACCATGTGACAGTTTCTCTATTAGATCGTGTGACTCCTCGTCCATTTTCATACGTAACTGTAAGGTCTAATTGCGCAGTTGGATTTCCTTGCTCTGTTACTTTACTGTTCCATGCAACTGTTTCTTCACCAGATTGAGGCACATCTCGCTCCTTTTTATACATAGTTTCCAACTTTGACTGTGCAGCTGTATGACCTTGTTCTGCTGCTTTCTTGTACCATTGGATAGCTTCTTCATCGGATTGATTCACGCCTCGACCATTTTGATACATATATCCAAGGCTGTATTGCGCATCTGAATCCCCTTCTTCAGCAACTTGTCTGTACCAGCTGAACGCTTCTTCGTAAGACTGTTTGACTCCTCGCCCACTTTCATACATTAAGGCCAAGTTATATTTTGCCGATGCGTATCCTTGATCTGCTGCTTTCCTGTACCATTTGACAGCCTCTTCATCAGATTGAGGCACGCCTCGCCCGTTTTCATACATAAATCCTACGCTGCATTGCCCACGTGCATGTCCTTGATCTGCTGCTTTTCTGTACCATCTGACTGCTTCTCTATCAGACTGAATCACGCCTCGTCCATTTTCATACATTCCTCCGAGATTATTTTGGCCACTTGCATGTCCTTGATCTGCTGCTTTTCTGAACCATATAACAGCTTCTTCATCTGATTGAGGCACTCCTCTACCAGTCAAATACATCCATCCAAGGATATTTTGCGCACGTGCATGTCCTTGATCTGCTGCTTTTCTGAACCATTTAACTGCTTTTCTATCAGACTGAATCACGCCTCGTCCATTCTCATACATTCCTCCAAGATTAGTTTGGCCACCTGCATGTCCTTGATATGCTGCTTTTCTGTACCATTTGGCAGCGTTTACATCTGATTTTGGAACACCGTGCCCTATCTGATATAAAAATCCAAGGTCGTTTTGCGCATATGAAAATCCTTGATCTGCCGCTTCTTTGAACCATTTGGCGGCTTCTTCATCAGACTGAGGCACGCCAGTTCCTCCTTCATACATCTTTCCGAGGTTATATTGTGCCTTTGCGCCTCCTTGATTTGCAGCTTTTCTGAACCATTTGACAGCTTCTCCATTTGACTGCGGCACACCTTGTCCACTGAAATACATCACTCCAAGGTTACTTTGCGCATCTGCATTTCCTTGATCTGCTGCTTTTCTGTACCATTTGACTGCTTCTCCATTTGATTGAGGCACACCTCTCCCCTCTTCATACATGAGTCCTAGGTTATATTGCGCATCGTCATCCTCTTGATTAGCTGCTCTTCTGTACCATTTAACAGCTTCATCGTCAGACTGAGGCACGCCTTGTCCTATCTTATATCTATTTCAAAGGAAATATTGTGCACCTGCGTGTCCTTGTTCCGCAGCTATTCTGTACCATTTGACGGCTTCTTTCTCTGATTTAGGCACACCTATTCCTTGAGCGTACATTAATCCCAAGTTAAATTCTATATCGGGGTCTTCTTGTTCTGCAACTTCTGTGTACGATTTGTCAGGTTCTTCATCGAAATCTGTAACTTCATCGTCATTCTCATCCGCACCTTCAGAGGCATCTTCTGCGGATTCGTATTCTGCCGATTCGTATTCTTCTTTTTCATATGTTATTAACCATTTTTGGGATCCAACATTTGTTTGTTTAAGTTGTATTTGAGTCTTATATTGATTTCCAGAGAAATAAGGGTGGCTGTTCTCCCTCGTTTGTGCGGTGTTTTGTAACCACATTGAAACCACTATGCCACAGTCCATAAATATAATTAGAGAACAGATAGTGAACTTGATTATTTTCATGTTGGATGAAATATACTATTTGTTTTTAACTTTTTCCTAAATGATAATTTGATTTATTTTTTAGGCGGATTTTTAATTTTATGACTCAGTTCTGATAACATCGATTTCTGTCACTTTTATTTATTTGGCGAGATCAGTAACATTTGGTTGGCAAGAAGTCTTTTAAATTACTTCGATATCTCTTGGTGTTGCAACGAAACTTAGTAAGCGAGAAATTTAGTAGCAAGGGAAGTTCTGTTACAGTACTATGCTTTTCTAAAGGAATCCCATTTTCCCAGGGAAACGGACAACTCGCGACACGACAATTCGCGACATGATATTTTTGCGACATTTCGCGACACGACAATTCGCGACATGATATTTTTGCGACATTTCGCGACACGACAATTCGCGACAGTACCTATGTCGCGAATTGTCGCATTGATTTAACGAGATGTCGCGAATTTTTGTGTCGCGAAATGTCTCAAAAATAGCATGTCGCGAATTGTCGTGTCGCGAGTTGTCATGTTATCTTTTCCCAAATAAGCGCTCTCGGCGGCAATGTTCACTTTGAGTGCTGCGGCACGAATTTTCAGCACAAATATGTATGAGGTAAACGATGAATCTTACTTCTACTTTGATCTTAGAAATCTTACAGATGGTAAGCCTTCTTGCAGCTGCCGGTGAAATATTTAAATGAACTAAAAATAGGACCCATCCTTTCATATTCTTGTTGATGCGCGAATCAAACGCAAAAGATTGATTTATTATCGTAAAATGTTACAGTAAATTAATCATTTTCACAATAGTTCCCGGGGAATAGTAGAGCTGCAATATTTGATAGGGACACCCATCTGGACGAAAGTTGTCGTCGCGCAGTGTACGCCTTTGGTAGAAAAGTCCGGTCATGTATTAGAGGTCATTATAATATTCTAAATATCTTTAACAGAAATTGCACTCATCTCACCGTCTAATATGACAATTTCTTTCTTCCACTTCTCGGCCCTACTTATTGCCACGTGTTAGTTGATCTAAGAGTAGGACGAGCCTCGAGCTCAGATTGAAGTGAGCCACAGAGATTGCAAACACAGTAAATGTCTGATATCGACTACATGCGAGTGCATTGTCCACTAGCTGCGCTATCAGTTTGAAGCAAATAGCGCTGACGGTAGTCGTCAAAGGTTCTTTGTTTACTTTTCTTCTCTCAACCCCCAGCAACCGGCCTCTGCTGATGAAGGACATAAACGCAGTCAAATGATAAGATTTTACTTCATAACTCGCTTTAGGAATGCTTTTAAAACTTAAACTGACGAAAAAACAGCACTCACAACGTGATTTCTCTCCCTGTAGATTCATTTATAGGTGAATGAGGAACAACTGCTTCTTGTTCGTGTTCTGATAATGTCAAAAGGGTCGGCGGGAGTGTTGGTTCGTAACTTCATTCCCTTTCTGATAAATAATTGAAGAAAATAGAAAAGAGTGAACCAGAGAATTTTTGAAGGGGACCATTGGCTTTTTCATGCGAATATCATTGCCTCTCGAAGTGACCGATGGTAACGAATAAAAACAATTGACACCACTGTGGCTGGTAATGCGCAATGACGGTTTTACAGAACACAGGGAGACGTAAGTGGTGACAGATATTTTACGCGACCGCTGTTGATTAATCACAGACAGACAAATAAATATTCAAGAGTTAATTAAAGGTTGATTTTGCTTTCCTTTTAGGCTTTGGCTTAGGATAAACTACTGAGAAACGTCGCGAGTCGTTCTTTTTAAAAACTGATGTAACAAGAAGATGTAAGGGGCCGAAACTGATGATTCAAAAATGCTCACATAATGGTAAAGATGGAAAATAATACGTCGGTATATATTAAGGAAGGCGTCGTTGATGAAATACCGAATTGATTTCCAAGTTGTTGTGTTTTTAGGGAGCTGTGATGCAAATGTTATCTTTTCATATTTTGGACCTTTCCTCTACTCAATGATTGCATAGATGCAAGGTATGGCAAAGGTAGTTTAATTATTACTTTCGACAACTTTTTTGATTTTTAATATTCACAGTCTGTCAGAAAGCAGCGTCAGCGACGTCGAATGTCAAAGGTGTCAAAGCAATTTCTGATCGTGTTTTGTCATTTTGCGGCTCGCGGGCGATCAAATAGTATGGAACCTCTGAAACTACCAACGCTCAAAGTCATTCTTAAAGGCAATCACTGAAAGTCAGTCCTTGAAATCCTCAGGCTGGTAACTATGAATACATGTCTGGATTCAACAATAAAAAAGGCTGTCAATTTTTTGGCAGTAATTTCAGTTCAGAGACAGCAGATTTAGCGATAACGCAAGAGGAGTTTGAAATTCCGCGAAATAGAGTTATAAAATTGCATTCTATCAAAACTATCAGGACAATGAACCATTTTTCTGAATAGCTTGTGATGAAGGTGGTATCCTGGGGCCTATTTCATAAAACTTTTGCAATTGCAGAATTGCAGAATTGCGCCGCAATTCGCATCATCATCACGCAATTCTGCAACTTTCTGTTTCATAAAACTGTTGCATTGCAGAATTGCCGAGTTGCGTTTGCAACAGTTGCAGTTGCAGAATCGCAAAATTGCGGGATTGCAATTTCAAAAAAATGGCACTATTCGGCAATTCTGCAACAGTTGCGAAAAAATTCTCGCACCACAAATCGTGGTGCGAAAAAAAGTTGCAATTCTGCAATTCTCTCGAAAAGACAAAATTAATGTAAAATTAATGAAGAATAAAGCGGAGTAGGAAGGCTAATGTGGAAAGAGAGCAAAACGATGAGTGAAATGATGTGAAATTTGTGAATGTTTTCCTATTTGTAACGATTTGATGGCATATCGTAGCAGTAGTATGGCCGAATTTTGAATTCAAAAGAAAACCGCCATGCAAATGAAAATACGGTATCATGATGTCCGGCTTGAGAACCACGCTTCAAATTTAAATGCGCTTTTAAGATTGTTGCGGAATTGCTGGATTGCGGAATTGCAGTGGCAGAGTTGCGAAAAGCTTTGTGAAACAGATAATTGCAGATTTGCTTTTGCAACTGTTGCAGTTGCGGAATTGCAGTTGCAATTGCAATAGTTTTATGAAATAGGCCCCAGAAGGCATTTGGACGCTTGTCTCAGACAGTCGTTGAGTGCTGAATGTGAACTTCGCAATTCGATCGCGTGTTTGAAATGTAACAATAGTCCAGTTCGTATGCACTATAAAAAGACAGCGCAGTCACGCTTGAAATGTTTATTTCAATCGCCAAGAAAAGACAATACAGAAGACTACGAAAAGACTGCATTTCTAAACACGTGTGTCCTATTTCGTCTCTAAAAACAAGAATAACATCCTATTGCATTTTGTTGTAGTTTTAGAAAAAGAGCAGCCATTGGACTTTCATGACTTGGTACTGATTATAAACAAAAAAAGTATATGAGTGAATTAGGATGAATTAAAATATGTTTATAATGTTCATTGCCAAAACTGCATGAGTATAAAGCAGTTTTAAATATAGAACCATCGTTGGTTAGGTCTTCCCTAAAAGACTACGCACATTTGCGTTGACTGCGCCCTACCGTTGCCATGAGCGAGTGCCCCGAGCAGCGCTTGACAATGATAAACGATCGTGGCTCGCCCGCCCGAGCGGTGGGGACTGGTGAAAAAAGAAAACTATGGGTAGTACGCGACCGCTTCGGGCGGTCTCGGGCTCGGCGCGGTGCCGTTGTACGCTGAGCGTTTGCATTGCGCCGTCGACTGAGAGAACCGCTCGTTTTGCCGGCCTATCGCGCCGGGTGGCAGCGAGCCGGTACGAAGCTTCCACGCTTCAGGTTTGCATTTCAACTTCTGTTAATTTCTTTTCTCGTCATTATTACGTCAAAACTTGTGTAAGGTTTTTGAGGCTGGCTCTTTTTACGTATCTTCACGCGAACATCTGGCGAAATTAGGTTTTACTTAGTAGCAAAATCTATTGATAGAGGCCTAGATTTCGGTCTTTATAAGCTAAATATTGAGACTAGGCAAAAGTTTCAGTAGCTGATCATAAATTTTAACAGAGAAAACGTTTTTGCGATTAACAAATAATGTATCTTCTGAGTTTACTAGCAATTCAATATGTAATTGCTACCTCCATGCATGAAAACAAGAATAACTGCGTCGTTAAGTGCGAGATTTTATCGAATTTACTGTACTTCCCCTTAAGTTTTTCAACTTTACTCTATTCGCTCTATTAACATTGTAAAAAATTCTACTGATTTTTGTTTTACTTTATCAACTAAAAGGTTATTTACTTGGTCGAAGGAGCAATAGATTTGACCACCGGGTCATATCAGTGTATGAAATTTTGCGCAGCTGAACTGAAAACACAGAAAGACTCATTGAATGCAACGAGCGAGGTGGCAAACTGAAGTCAGGCGATTGCAAAAAAGAACTCAATAGCTTTTTTTCAGGAATCAGCTTTCCCACAACTATCGACTGAGCTCGAAAGAGCAACCAACTAATTGAATTCGTCTCTGACGTCAGTTATTCTATGCTGGATTGCGACGCAATGTATTTGCAAAGTTGAGCAAGCGGTAACAATTCCACTTTCTGATTGAATATAACATGAAGGAAGAGCATCGCGAACTGATCAAAAAATGCCAACCACGACTTATTGAAACGATCGTCAAAAGCAGGTGCCTTGAAGTGCTAATTGATCAGCTTGAAGCGCGAGATCAAAATGGCCACTACGGGCTAACGCCATCAAATATTATTGAAATAAGAGTAAGTTATGAAAATTGTTTGACTGAGTTATCAGATTTTCAATTTTTTCGTTTCTGCACGCAAAAATGCTTCATTTGAATATTTCAAGTCTTCGTCAATGTGAGTCGCAACTTCGCATATCTAAAGTAATAGAATTCATTGAGCAATGTTGAATTCAGCTATTTAAACTAAATATTTGTTGGGTTCAGCGAAAGACTGATTTAATGATTGTCGTTCTGTAAGCAGAGAGCTGCACAAAATTGTCGCAGCTTACTGGTGCTTCTTATTGTCAGTTTTTTCTCAAAATATCTAAAAATAATTAAATTATGACTCCAATCCTTTGAATGATTTTCCGACTGACGAAGGCATCAAACGTATAAGAGTCGTAAGCTCTGAAAATATTGTAAGAAGTTGACATTCAAACATTAAATTTGCTATAAATTTTAGGAGAAGTTATGTGTTACCATTACCTTTGTGGGGGAATTTTTAAATGAATGCCTGTTTAGGGAGGACATCAAACGAACGAAGCCGCAAAAGTTAGAACATTTCTGGATATATTGACCACAAGAGGCGAAAATGCTTTCGATCGCTTCATAAAGGCAATTAAAGACTCCCACGAAATAGGACTGATTGAAATCCTTAATTGTAAGTGATTTCTATCACAGGTTTCTAACTAAAGGTTTTCTTAAAAATTTTTAGCTGAACTGCCACCTGATCAGCAAATTGGAATTGAAAGATCAAAGTCGGCTGCTGCACCAGCAAGTGCGCCTGCTTCAGCGCCCCCGTACGTTTTGGATTTCTTGCTTTTAATAAAAATCTTCCATGCAGTGGTTAGTTTGTTGTATTGAAAATTTTAATATTTCGTATTAAATGGAATAAGCATCGATTATCGGGTTTTTTCGAGTAGAAGCCCCTCCCCCAAATAGAAGCCCACCTGAGCTTATATTCGGTTTGACTTTCCAAGTAGAAGCCCCGGGGCTTATATTTGGAGCCAAAAAAGATCACCATGAATACATAAATGAAATTATTTAAATTGCATTTTACATGTAAATACCGCATTCTTTAAGAGGATCTTCAAAAATCCTATAGATCTACCATTCTTTGCGTGTAAGATTAATTTAAAAGATGAAGAACGACGCAAAATGCAAGTGTGATTGGCACTGCATAAAAGCGTTATATAACTGAATTTCCCAAATACAAGCCCCGGGGTTTCTATTTGGAGACAAAGTAGAGACGCGAAAAAAACCAATTCTTATTACAAGCCCCGGGGCTTATACTCGGAAAAAACCCGGTAGTTGTCGTCTAATTCATAAATGAGCCCGCTCACCCTATTCTCTTAAAACATTTTCATTCATAGACTTTCATATGCGCGTAATGCAAAACGAATAATCTTTTAAAAATGCAGGTTCTCTTTATTTCTCAAATTTTCGATTGAAAGTTCATGTCAATTTCATATCGTCAAAATTTCAATCGTTTCTAATCCTGCTCTATCAAACTATGCCTCTAACGGCGAAGAAGTTCCAGAAATAATAATGTTACTGGTTAAAAATCCATTTGCTGACCCTATTGAGAGCAGCATGCAATGACAAGGTTTTAGCGATAATATCGAGACTGAAGTAGAAACAACGGAAACTCAAACTCTACTTTCTCCTTCTGTTCCCGACAAAGATTTGAACAGGACGAGCGTAGAACAACCGTCACTTCCCCTGCCAACTTCCACTGAAAAAATTAGAACAGCGCCAAAGCCACCGCCATACTCTCATGGAAAATCAAACCGCCCCTCAACTTCAAAAGTGCAATTGGCATTAACTGAGCAGTATAAATATGCAAACAATACTACCGGGTCGCCACCCCCGGTTCCAAAGAAACCTTGCACAAATCCATCAACGATGCTTAACAGAGGCGAACATAGCGCCAGAAAAGAAAATGACGTCCGAAGACATAACCGTCATGATCGATTATGGGGACTGGCTATCTTCTTCCCGTTACTTTATTCAAGTTCTGAGTTTATCTACTTTGTCTGCAATCCCATCAAGGCGGCCTCACGCCTTTTAGATTTTTCTTCAATAACTAAAGCGATTGTAAATGACGGCAAGGATCCTTTTGAAGATAACTTTCCCCAATTAAAGAAGGTAAGATTTTTGCGCACTGTTTAGCTGTTGAAATTAAGATTATGAGGCGTTTCTAAAGTTTAAAATGTTAAATAATCTAAATTTTCGCAATTTTTTGTATTCTTACATTCATAATCGAAATTTGAAGTGATATTTAATTACTTGACAGTTAAGGGAAGACTGTGGTTTCAAGTCTCCACTAGCAGGGTTTGTAAAGAAGGGGTGCTGCGCAGTTTCATGGGCAAATTTCACAAAAATATTGAAAATGTTAGATAAACATCAGACATTTATACAAATTTTTATTAATTTGGTCCCTGGTTTGAGTACAAGCTCAAATTATTTCTGTGAAACGGTCATCGAAAAGCGCTCTCTTGTTGCACCTCTATGAGGGAGGCCTTAAAGACGGGTCCTCGCAGATACCCAACGTTAAACACAATGCGTCTTTTTCGGCAGAGTATATTCTATGTAATGATTGACTCGTAAAATTTAAAAGAAATTAGCTGTTGAGAATATTCGTTTATGCGAAGGCTTTTCTTCCTACTAACAAATCAATAAGTGCACTAAATATGCTGTTGTGAAGGCACATAGTGCGTAACACTAGGTAGCTTCGAGACCCGATCTTAAAACTTAATCACACAATCATAGCTGGAAAGGTCTGAATTGTGAAACAGTTGTTAGGGCCCCGACATGTATCCGTTGTCTGAACAATTACGAGCGCCCTTGAAAACTTTCAATTGACCAAATGAACCCTTAACAGGTACTGTACTTATACCTATACCGCAAATGTAAAATAATCAACAGCGTGCATTACATTCACACTGAAACTTTGCAGCACAAATCGTTAATGATATGGACTACCTCCATAAACGCTTGCGAGGCACTCTTAGCATTCATTGCATTGGTTATTTTTATTCGCAACTTTTGCAAAAGGAGAGAGTGTTCGGACAAGTACTGGAACGTCTCAATCATTATAATATCAGTAAGCCTTGAACTTAAAACAGGCCAGTATATAAAATATTTTTGTGAAGAATGGAAGAAAAATATCAGAGCCAGTGTCATAAGCGTCAAATTAGGTGTCCATGGTCTGGTGCCTTAAAAAGGAATGGATTCTGGGGAGGATGACTTATTAGTTAACATTATTGCATTTGAGATGTTGCAAACGCGATATTTGGTCATTTTCGAGTTACTTTTCATAATCTGTCCAATCGCCGCGCTTTCGATTTCGCTATTACAATAATTTCATGAAATATACCCTAAAGAGCTCGAAGTAGGCGTGATGCTCGAATAGATAAACCGGGAGAGCTAGCAAACATTAGGTAGTTCCAAACGTTCATGTATGTGCAGTAGATTTCGAACACTAACTGTTCGCTTGTTCAAATATGCTCACGCTTTTAGCCTGCGGTCCAAGAATTTTATTGTAAGCGGGATATTCATTTCGGCAGTTAGCATTCGACTAGCAGCTAAACGCATGATCTTGGCTATGATTTTGCTAGGTGTGCCGTGATTCGGCACTCTTCAAAGACTGGAAGAAAGGTCCGAGAGATCCAAAGTATGATGCAGCAATCTTTCGGACAGTATGCTCCTGCGATTCCCATTAAATACGTTTTACCCAACATTTCAAAGAAAGCTGAAAGATCTTAGATGTTTGCGCATGAATTTTCGAAAACCTAAAATCAGAAATGCTGATTTTCTCGTCTGTTCACTCCTTTAAGCCCAATTTTAATACAGATCTATGGGCTTCTTCGCCTAGAGACTGAGCTAGAATTTTTATAAATACAGCAGATTTCAAAAATTCTTCAGTTTCATTGACTTCGCGACGTTATAAAGCGCTGTAATAATAAAGGTCTTTTCGGAATTTCAGATATACCTAATGATATGCGTTATTTTAGGTTGTCACACCGATGATTTTGATAATAATCCATATTCTACTGATGGTAACGGTTTTCGGGAATTCAGTCACCCGCGAAATTCAAATCCTCTTCGAGCACGGCGCTGTGTTGAATAAATACGGATTTGGCCAACTTCAGAACGATTACTCGTGCTGTGGAGTCGATCTGATTACGGGTCATTCCAAAACTAACATAGTTGATTGCAAAGAGCCGATGGTGAGCAGTATCTTTAAATTCGTTATTTAAGTAATGCAAACACCTTTGTTAGATACATTTTGATTAGAATGATTGAGCATTTGATTATTTGTTTACTTAATTCTTCGACTCGGATTGTTTACGTAGCAGCACTGTCAAATTTATGCTGTTAACAATGCAACACACGCAACAAGAATTGATATGTTTATAATGCAAATTTACAAATTTATCATCACATTTAAAAAAATTAAAATTCATTCCTTTAATTTGATGCAGTTTAATTGCATCTTAGCTATTTATATCCGTGTTTTTATAGCCGCCCACTTGTACGGAAGTTATGAGTTCCCTGATCGTCGATGGACTACCGATCATCGCATTTTCTATCGCACTCCCCTTCCTCATCATGTTTTCTCTGTTTGCCCTCTTTCGTCGAAACTTCAGCAGTGGCGAAAACTGAAAAGCCAAGGAGCGCTTCTTATGAATGATGGCACACCGGTGACACTACCTCTCATTTCTGATTCAGCCATCTAAAAAAATGTTATGTAATTTTGCGGTGTTGACTTTCGTGAACAGGATGCATCGCTGAGCGAGTTCGGTGTTATATGTTATTTTCGAAAATAAACCTCACAAAAAACGATATGTATTAATGATGTGGGTCTCTATTTCTCTTTTCTTTATCCGGCATCTCTCTGACAAATGACCTCTTTCATGCACTGTTATTTAATGATGTGGATGTGATTTGTCGGTCAGAGTAAAATTTTTACATGGACATTTGCAAATGTTGATGTCGATTGTTATTCTGAACACACGTTTAGTCAGAGTTACGCTTTCAGTGAGTGGGAACAAAAAACAACTTCTTCAGACAGGATATAATATTATGTTGCACAACTAATATGCGCTTGGGAAGTGTTAAGATCTTAACAACGAGAGTAGAAGCTTTGAAAGCACAAACATGTCACTAGAGAGGGTAACTGACCGCTGGGAGTAAGTTGTTACTTTTTATCTACTGATAAATACTTGTTTGATCAGTCAGTGTCAGTCGACAAATGCCCGGTGCTCAACAGTAGTGAATCTTTGTGCTGTTCACCGCTTGTTGAACAAAAGATTCATCCATGAAGCTGAAGGTGTTGCTCGCGCTTTACTTCTTTACTCTATGTGACTCGCATTTTACAACGCCAACTCCACCAGAGAGCTGTTTCCTTGATGGCACACACCACCAGTGCAATGAAAAGTGGAAGTATTTCATGCCGAACATGGATATGTACAATCGTTCTCACCCCGACTTTTCCCGATGTATCATCGAGCAAACGAATGACCGTTTCATGGATTTTGCACTGAAAAAGTTGGAACCTATGGCTAAATCGATAGTGATGGAGGATTACAATAGTGTTTCATTGACCATGTGGAGGGGATTCGTAAGCGTCGGTGGATTCAATGACATCAGTAGCCTGATTGGTGCCGGAACAAACGCCTGGAAAGTTGCTTTTGCGACTCCAAACGCAACACGTTTGGACAAGAACCGAGCAACAGAGGCGTTCAAGGATCAGTGTCGAAGTATAAATACCATTAAACTGTTTCAACTCGCTGTAAACGAAGTGCAAAATAATAATCTTTTCGATACGATACTACACGGCTCAAACCATTCGCTTGAAGCTTATGACGAACTGGCGTGGGTAATTTTTGAGTTCGCGGCGTTGTCGGGTTGGATGGGTGCCTGGTGCAAAAAGACGTTATATGATAATCGGCCTAGACTGGATTCTCATTTTCTCGATTATGTCAACAGCGAGCTAAAGAATATTGCATGCACAGGCCTAAGAGTGCGGACCACACACATGGACGATAAATTTAACATATCTGCGTTCAATCTGATCAAAAGTACCTTGAATAGTGCTGATGTGAAAGGACTGGATAAACGAGAGGTGATCAAGAGTTTGAGTTTGTCTTTAGTCAAGTCAGTGTAAAATGCATTTCAACCTTAACTGAAAAATGACTTCTTTCTTGGGAAGAATGGGTATCAGCGCTCTCAGTCTGAATCCTACTCCACTATGTTTAATCCATGTAAAAAACTGTTTCTTGAGCAACTCTTGCATTTTACTCTTTTCATTGCATTTCATTGACTACTGTGAAGTAATCTGTTTTGATTGAAAAATTTCAGTTAATTTCAGTCAGGGCTATAGGGACTGGCTTTTAGCATTAGGGCCATGCTCTGTTTACTAGAACACATGTGGGCCGGTTTCAGGCTGAGAACATCTATAGGAATCGTTTTCAGACTTGCAGCGTGTTTAGAGACCGAATTAATTCTTTTCCTGTTTCTCTCTTTCATGTTATTTATCTCATACGAGATGCGAGCAAACTGCCTTCAAACAAATTTCCAAATTTCTAGCGTAGCTGGAAATGTTGACAGTTATATCAGTTGTGATATTGATTAAATTGTCCAAAGTGGAATATTCTCTCCACCAATTCATAACCTAAGCGCTTTCAATATTTACAAACCCAGTTACACTTACTTTGTAATAATTGACATTTACACCGTTTTTAAGGCAGTCAACTTGATACATGAGCAGTTGTCAAGACATTTCCCATCTCACGCATGGGCCGTTCTAATCTACTATAAGACGACCAAACCGGCGTGGGCTATTAATAAAGATGGCCCAAGTGAGAAATCGAATCACATATTCGTCCACAATCGCCATCATACAGTTTTTGTCCACCAGACGAACAAAGTGAAAAACTGCAGTCATATTAAGGAAGAATTCCATTCGAAAAAGCTCAAAGAATTGATTCCAGATCGAGGTAACGTCGAATTATTGCACTCAAAAGGCGTTTTCAGATAATCTTGGGTTGATGTTAACGCATTTTTGATGGAGTACAATTTTTTTTAAATTCGTCGTTGGATGAATGCTTAAACCAATTTGAGTGAAAGTTCTAAGCTGTCCATGTCGAGCTTTTAGATACATACCGCAGATTCACCGAAAGCGCCGACCATGAAAATGACGTTGAAACATTGAGCCAAATATTTGACGAAACTTTTGTGAGCAACGATTTTTATATTCGTTCAATGGAAATCCACAACAGTATGGCCTTGAAATCTGATGATGACTACTATTTCTACGAATGGATCGCACAACCAGAAACTACTCATAAGCTGATTTTGATTGGATGGTGCTGATGGCTGCCCGCAATCAAAGAGCGACGATGAATGCAAATTATTAAGTGTACACACGACAAATCGGCACCCACCAAAAGCGCAGATCATAAACTTTCACTGTATAAGCGTTAGTTATAGCAGCATTAGTGGCGACATCAAAACAATGCACTTCAGACTTGACTTTATTAGAATCACACTTTTTAAGCAATTTGCAAATTTTGTATCAGAGTCGCAATTAATTTCAAAGTCTGAAATTAGACAGCAATCTTCTAATACCTTTTACACACCAACCTTTAGATCAGAAAAACTTTTGGTGTTTTGCGTTCAGAATTCACCATTCAATAGTTCGTGAAGCGACGATCAGGAATAAATTTATGCACCAAACCGTGTTCTCGGGAGACTATTCCGTAAAAGATACAACTGCAAAACTGTAAAGTTGTGGCATTGCAGCCACGGTGACTGTGACCGAAAATCTGTGATAAGTTAGCTGAGCGTCATATCTTAGATGCAAGGTCATACACGGCTCAAGTGTGCTACTCAGCCAATTTATCACAGATTTTCGAATCTGAACTTTAGTGAAATAGGGCCCTGGACAACAAATGCATGGAGCGCAGCATACTGGGAATAGCACAAGATTTACTGCTGCTCAGCATCGGCCATTTGCCGGCTGGCACCGATTGCGCAAACAAGCCAATATCAGTTGATAAAAAGTAGCAACCTAGCGCCAGTGGTTGATTACCCTATTTAACGATGCTTTGTGCTTTCAAAGGCCCGACTCTCGCCATTAAAAGAGCGAAATTTTCCAAGTGCTCGTGAATTAAGCCACATAATATGATATCGTGTCTTAAAAAGTGGTCTTTGTCGATCCGACCCCTGAAATGCGTGAAGCCACGAACTCTAAACATGTATTCAAAATACAATCGGTACTGGCATTTATTTTTAATTAGAGATTCATCTTCTCTTTACCATGATGCGAATGAAATTTACACTTTCACGAGAATCAGCAGTAATTTTTCTCAGCTATCCACCTCGATTGTGTCAAATCCGTTCTCTGATCTTTTAGCCCGTTAATGGCGTCTTGGCGGCGACCGTTCATCCAGACCGCGTCTTTGTAGCAACCCCACAAGCCTCATGAAACCGCTCAGTTAATTGGAGAAATCGAGGTCCCTAGTTCTTAATTCCGGATGTAGTTCTTTATAAGGAAAGGGTGCTAACAATGCCGTTTGTATCGTGGTCCGCAGGCTGAAGCTCATTTATAGTGAACGTCTTCCTTTCAATATAAATTCAAGACATTGTAGAAGCTTGAACGATTGCGTTGATTACAATTTGAAACTGGCGCAGTGAGTGCGCCTGAGCAATAAGCAAAATACGAAAAGAACACATAGTTCACGTTTGATATCGATAGTGTTAGAATGATGCGTTTGTTGGTGAAAAGATTTGAAATCTACTGTAAACACCATATTTCTGCACCATAATGAAAGTGATTTCTGCAATTGAATTACATCGCCTATCATCATAATTGGACACTCTTGCATATCTTATAGTAAACCTTGCATTCTGTTTCATCATCCCTGCATTCAATTACAGGGTGGCGCAGAGAAAACGAGATTTGGATATATTTTTTGTTTTTAGGCCGAATCAAGCTTCGACGTCTATTGGTCGGTTGTAGCCCGTGGTTTGAAGTATCGATTGGCGCAATTTTCAAAAACTTTTCTCTTAGGGGTACTTTTTGAAATCTTACGGTAGCCCAAAAACAGCTTGGCAAAACTGCACATCGTATTTGGCCTGTAACTTTGCAACCAGTTGACGGATTTGGCCCAAACTTTGCACAATTGTTAAGCTGATACCTGAGAATAATAGGCCAAAAGGGCTTGTGAATCACGCTTCTAGAAAAAAAGTTACAGCTCGACAAAGTTTTGAGATTTTTTCAGTCGACGAAGGTGGTCCTCTTTGAGTGAAGTTTGCAGTTGAATTTTACAAAGTTTTATGGACAATTTTGGGTGCGCC
>NIUQ01000628.1:0-44065 GCA_002796945.1 Plectus sambesii | reverse complement strand
AGTTATAGAACAGCTGGAAGCGGTACGCGACACAAAATTGCAGAAAATTCTTTTGAGCAACCACCGTACTTTCTTGCAATATGCTTTCTGGTCTGTGCCCTTTTTGCTTACCCTGATTCAAACAGTTTGCCCATCGTTAATGTAGAATGGTTCTTTGGTTGCTCTTCTGTCCACACTCGATCGCTCTTGTCGCTCCTGTCCATAATCAGTTCAATCGCTTCAAAATACCAATTGAAGAAGGAAGCCAATTTGTTTGTTTTTTCTTCTCGAATTCGACTAAAACCAAACGTGCCCGGCTGAAAGGAACATTATCATGGGCAGTTCATTGCGCAGCCTAATAAAATCTATAAAATTTCATAAACTGAGCGCGCTCAGATCTATACACATACGTCCGCCTTTGCCTGTGAGCGCATATATGGCCAGTCATTATTTTACTCTCAGACTATGGAGAGGAAGCTCTTTACTCGTTAAAGCTAGTACAGAATGACATTTCCATGTTAAATATTTTTGATATGGATATTATTATCTTTCTGTCATTTCTGCGTGTAATATATATTTTCAAAAATACAATATTTCTGTGAAAAGCAGAATTGGTTGTAATTACGCTTATATAGGTGTAGAGTATAGAAGAGTTTATTACCTCTCCATGTTGATAGGAAATAGTTGCAGAGGCCGGCAAATCATTGGTGCCAAGCAGTGTTCTCCCAAGATAATTCAGTTCGTCATCGTGTAATGCTCTTGAATATGTAAGCTTGAAAAATAGCCACTTCAGTGCTTCTCTGTAGTCGCCCCAATAAACAAGAGACGAATCCGTTTCGTTAGAAGTCGTGGGCAAGCAGTGACAGCTGACGGAATCCTAAATGACCAACGAATAATGCTTGATTGAACACGGTGATTACGTATAAAACTGAGTGAACCTTAAGTCAAAAGCTTCGTGGCAGATCTAACCTGTCCTAAGCTAATTGGGATTTTTACTTATTCTTCTTTAGAGCATATTAGAGCGCGAAGAGCAGTATTCGAAAATTTATAGTTGATAACATTCTGTCTTTAAAGATTTAAACAAAAATGTATAATTTGAGATAGTGACTAATTTCTCATCCCGAATATAATAATACTCTAGAACGGTTCAAAATAAAATATACGGGACATGATAGTGCATTAGCCTAGAATGCTTACAGGATAGGCCCCGAGTAAGTTCCACAGGAAATCCTTGTAGAGCGCTTGATCTTGTGCGTTGTTTACAGAACAGCAAAATGGTGTAGAGAGTGTCTGAAAAAGCGCATGAATCGCTCTTTTTTTGAATTGTGATCGAGGATATTGGGTTTAAAGAACTGAGGGCAGCCGACGCGTTGAGGTAAGCTTGGCTTACTTTTAGTTCAGTCCTCAGACCGCCCATCCTGAAGGTCATGGCGCTGTTGACTACCACCTTTGCTGTCACATCAATGTGGTACTTGGTGCGAGCCACCCGTTCCAGTTTCGACAGTTTCCGTCGACCAGTTTCTAGTACGAATGTCTAAAAGTATTCACATATTTGAACAGCAACCACAAGAATATTCCCTAATAAGGCAAACGAATACCTCCGATTAGAGTGGATTTGAATCAAAAGCGTCTTATGTCTTGACAAGTGACAAAGATAAGAAAAGTCACTTCGGTTGAAGGTATGCGCGCATCTTTGGATATTGGCTTGAGAGGTTGCAAAAACTCTTGTTCAAATAATATGAATAACGTAAATGGGGTGTGCAACATTTTGATTAGGATACTTTCTCGAGTAAGTTTTCGCCTAGCGACAGAGCTAGTCGCATTTCGCGTTTAAATCTTTTTTTTGCCAGCCTAAACCTTCGTTTTACTATGACTGACGAAGGAATATTGTCAATATACTAATTAGTCATTTCAACAAACAGAATTTTCGGTAAACTATGCGTAACATGGCCGAGGATTCATTTTGTCCTTGAAAGATACTTTGAACTGACCACGTCGTCGAACTGAGCGCCGACAGTTTTATCAATAGGGTCCATCGTGGCATTCGCTATTAGCTCCCCTTTCTTCGCGTCATTAATATGAGTTATGCTACCAGCCCGGTCGCTGAAAGGCATTGTATAAACTTTTTTATTTGAGTAGCTCTATTCAGTCATATTAATAGCATGATCACTTCACTAAGAATATTTAAAAATCAACGAGGACATTTTTTGTATTAATTTAACTTAAAGGCGTTCCTAATGAACCGTAAAGTAATTATACATTAATCACAGGATAGTCGCTGAGTAGTTCAGTTGTGAAAGTGCGCAGTATTTCTTATACTTTGAAGCAAACTTCTATTAGTTTCCATTGTAAAGGGAAACCTGGACATAATTTAACAATATGGAATTCATGGTTACATCCTGTCTACTTACATATAATATTCACGGTTACATATGACGTTATCGCGAAGCTGAATAGCTATTTCTTCTTGAAGCGCAACATCATTGCTGAAAATACGCGCAGATATTCAACTTGAACGAGCTATTTGTGAATCTTTAACACGCTACTTACTTGACTGGTTTAATAAATTTCGCAGTTATCGTCGATTGGCGAAAGTTCATTAATGACGGGAACTGCTCGGAAAACTCGGTCAGTTGAAAGCTTTCAACTGCGGCGAGAATTCTAAAAAATGATATTTTAACAAACACAAAGTATATAGTGAAACTATTACTGCAGCATGATGGTCTCCAAATAGTATGGCATCTCCATGCAAAATAATTCATTATATAAAGGATATATGCGTAGCAATATGACAACCCTTTCATTTTGCACTTTTCTTTAGAACTTTGAAGTCTAAAACTTTGAAAACTAGTTCAAATTTTCAAATAATAAGGTGGTGGTCAAAATTTTAGTTAACCCAAAAATAGCATGACAAGCTCTTCTCTTAAAATAAATACATTACTCTAACGATACTTCCTAACATCCTATTTGCACTTATGCAAGAAACAAATTATCTTTTTAATTCTGCTTTGCTAATAATTATTAATTTGAGTATGATAACCAATAGAGTACGTTTCGTGGAAGTAAATAAGAGTAGCTTACTTGACGATGATAGACACATTTTCTCTGGATTTGCTGCGAATGACTATATGCGGCTGACACAGTTTCCTATACCGCCAGTCGACCACCAGAGAGCTAAAAGAGCGGTGATAAATAAGAGTGGACGAACACAATGTCACTCTATAAAACGATAGCAACCGAAAAATTTCATAACAAAAAACGGTCCCTTTCATTCTGAAAATTATAATTTGTGATGTAAAACGGTGATTACCTTTGTAGCAAATACTGCAGACAGGTGAGCAATTTGTTTTCGAGACACGTTTCAACAGAACAATTGCTTATATACGAGCAAAACATGTTTGCTAGACGGTCGATTTGCATCCAGATTTTGGCCAGTTCTTGAAATCTGCAACATTGCAATACTCGAAGCATTAAACTTGATTGAACTCTGTTTCATAACACTGCTGTAACTGAAACTGTGTTAATCACAGCTGTGGGTGTACGCTGATTGGACCATTGCGATATGTGCGAGAAAAGTCGCCACGTTATGCTCACAGTCGACCAAACAGCGCACTGCTCTCATTTGTGATTGCAACAGCTGCAATGAAAGCAGTGCTCTGAAACGGATCCCCGACGAAAAACTGACTAAAATTAAACGCGATTCAAATTTGGGTGAATCCGCTTTTCGTCTTAGAGACAAAGCTTGAAAGTCTTACGAAGTACTAACTTTCCGTGCCGCCACTCCCGTCAGTTTCGCCCTATCTTTGAGTATTAAAAAATTTACTCATTGGTTGCATTCCTCAGCGCCATTGCTGGTCTCGTCTCGCTCATTTCTTTTTCTGTGATGTTCTTTGTGAAACCAACGCCAAACATTGCTTTCTTAGCTTCTCGTCGCCACACACTCAAACTTCCCTCTTTAGATCTATGGACGCTGTCATGGAAGAAGTCTAGTAGGTAGTCAAGCTGTTCGGCAATCTAAAGGAAATCTATTAAGACGTGTTTTCCATTCTGTATAAATCTGAAGGATTTACAATTTTTCTGTTTGAATTACTAGTGAGAAAAGTAAAAATAAGACATGCCGCAGTTGCTGAAGTCTCTTGTTACTTTTACATGACAGAATCAGCATACCATAGAGATATGTTAATGGCAGATATTCATATATAATACGCATTTTATATTAATAACATATTTTTTCATCGTACAGTATTTTAGCTGAACTTGCAATATAATAGGCCAGCTAAATTATCAAGTTATAGTTATTTTACACAAAAACTTACTCAGTTGGTTGTTTGTTATTAAAAGCGAGCAAGCATAAACTATATATTTTATTTAACTCTCCGCAAAGATCGATTAATATTGTAATTACGGAGTTTTAAACAAAGTCAACATAAATTGCCATTAGCAAAGCAATTTGAGGAAATAAAGCAGAAATAAATATCTTTTTAAAATACGCCGTAATTTTTAAGCGGCTACATTTCACTGCAAATGGATTAATAAATTGTGTATCTTTTCTTTATTGAATATTGAAAGCAAATTTTGGGAACGGATTCGTTTTTAAGTATGTTAGCAGAATTTAATTTCATCTGAGACTGCTTTGTTACATCCGAGTGTTTACTTGTTTCTGGAGGTACTTACATTTAGTGCTTGTGGATCTATACGAGAGTCTGGCGGAATTGTGTAATACTGATGTTCCTCTCCGAACTGCGACGAGCAACAACTCAAAATTTGCTTAAAATATAGATTTTTGTATCGTTGACGCTATTGCACTTGAAAAATTCGTACCTCAATCGCGTTTTTGAAAAGCGGCAGTTGACCATTGAAAATAAACTGAAGAAGCGTCACGTCAATCGTATTTTTCACTGCTTCCAGGTTTGATTGGCTGTCATTCGACGTCCGTGACGCCGGATCCCATACAGAGGCGTGCTTCACAATGTCGTATATTTTCCGAATTGCTGTCCAAATATCGAACAGCATCGTAAATCTAAATAGGTAAAGCTATCCTTCTGTAACATTTCTGCCTCACAATCACACAAATAACTGATAGAAATATTTAATCAGCTGATTTTATTGAAGTTTTTCTCATTAACGATTTTAATCGGCAACTTAAACAACAAAAGTTAGAGTTTTTCATTAGGGTATTTTCTAAATCAGACTGGACACTCTTCATATCAAATCGGATGCTTTGAAATTAATCAACGAAGTATGGACATACGATTTGAAAAGTAATTACCCAAAGTGGAAATAGTTTATATGAAATGGCGCGAATATGAAGTTTAAGTCCGATTAATATTTAGACGCAAATTTTCATGTCAAACACCTACTCGTATCTTGCATAGTTGAAGTTGGTTGTGCAGTACGCCGTCGAATCACTGACACAACACTCATAATTGTCAATCATATCGAGAAGGCCCTTCTTCACTTGCCCTTCGTGCTCGTACAATGCCATAGACGCAAACTGACAATATTCGCCATCTTGTTCCTTATTTCCAACTGCATCCTCCGCTTTACTTTTATATCTATGTTCCAAGAGCTCTGCCATATACAGATATTGCTGAAATCAATAACCATCAATAGACGAAACAAAGTCGCTTCTCGCAGCGATTAATCGAGTGTAAATTCAAATTCTTAACGTACTATAATTTTTTAGCCCTTGAATGCATTTCATCAAGGATGGCGCCATTAAGATGTAAGACTGAGGTATTTGCTGCGCATATTTCATATAACAGAATTTCAGTTTCGAGCGCCGCATTTAAACTTGCCGCGCTGACATTAGTGAATACATAAGTACCTATTAAGATTTTTTCAATGCGCAACACCTTGGAAAATTCATATGTGATTGTAAACTGTACTTCTTTTAGTCTACGAAGTTTTATGTATGCTAATCTTTAGTAAGTAATTTGAAGATGGTAACAGCTTTGCACTTATATTGAAAGTTAAGTGCGGGAAACATCAACTCAGCCGATTACTTTGCCTTCTGTCCATATTACTAGTGCTTCTGACTGTCGAAAGATGCTACTATCCATCGCTCCACAGCTTACTCAAAGTATTATGCAGCGGCTGACTTCTGATCACATTAAAAAGTGCAATAAGTTTCAAATTCAGACTTAATTCCTGGAAAGGTGTAATGAAAACAGACCTTAGAGTTGCTACTCAACTTTTGTAGCAGGGGTCTTGGGTGGCAAATGTCCATGGTGTCTTCAGTATGAGAGATATCGAAGTTATTTAAATGCAAATAATGCAGTTCCGTCTTATTAAACGCTGTTGTTTTGCCACTTAGAAACGGGTTGCAAAAGGTCGCCTGACAGATCAAACTGAGTACCGCCGCAACGCTCTAACAAACTTGCTGACCGATCAAAATGTCAGCTCAAAGCGGCGTCACTGGACAATTGTACACTCAGTCAGTTGTTAGAAAGAGAAAAGGAAGACGTTAGAGGAACTAAAGCGACGCTAATCCAATCAACGCAGTCACTGCATGTGCTCTTATCAGCTCTTCCTCTAACCACAATCGACATCAACGGCGTCCCTGACTTCATCTATCTCATATTTTTCGAATCATTTCAAACGCGCCGTGTTGATAAAGTGGGCGCAGTATGAAGTGGCGAGTGAGAAAACATTGGTTTAGAGAACCGTTCATGATAGAGGTTGAGTTTTTCGAATTGACGCCAAGCCAAGTTTGTCAGCTGTATATCACCACGCCCCGATAGTGGTGCGCTTAACATATGACTTGCTCGGTTTCCGCTATATTAAAAGTTTTCATGATGGTGGCAGTTCAGATGATGTACCATTCTTCAAATAGGAGAGCGAACAGAGGTGCAGCGAAGGGCAGATAGACTGCCGAGAAGTTTGCAGACGAAAATGATCGATATGCTTCCAATGAACGAGGCATCGTCGGTTTGCTCACTTTAATTACAAAATTGTTGCCTAGCCGCGAGCTTATTTTGAGGCATATGAGCAAGTTAAACGAAACAGTGTAGCACGAGAATGACGACTGAAAGCCAGACTGAATTCTATGATCAAATCAAATCTCACTCAAGATATTTCAGTGCAAAATATGCAACGGAATTGCATATGTTTTTAATCATTTTGTGCGCCGAATTCAGTGTTTACTGCAATCAGAATTTATGAAAACCTGAAAAATCATCTGCTTCCTCTTTCTTTACATTACTCGTCCTTGCAGAATATTTTTTGACAATATGGGACGCGAAAAACGTATTATGCTTCATCAGCTGCAATAGTTGAGCTGCGCTTTATTGACTTGGCAAGTAATCAAAACCAACTAACGCAAAATTTTTATTCTCGATCTTTGAAAAGTGAACACCCATATATTTCACATTTTCCTGAGAAGAAAAATACTCGCAAATGTATTATAGAATAGAAAAACATTAGTATAGTCGCGACAAGAGCAAGAGTAGCAACAGTCGTAGACTTAAAGACGAAAGAAAAGAGCACTGGTAAACAATTAGCAAAATCTTGCGCATCGACAGTCGCTAAACAAATTGTTTCCGAAATTGGCGCACTTTCCATGGCACTGATTCCACAAGTCTTCACATCTCGACGTAATGAAATTCCAGGTGCACCCGCTTATTTGAAATGTAGCAGCAGACAGTAGTTCTTCGGTGACAGCCGGCGGCACGACAACGAAGACAACGAGCAGCAGGACGATCAACGACTTGTTCATGTTTGTAATTAATTAGCTGCAATATTCACAGTATTTTTATGACACTACGCTATTCAGTTGAAATTCTTTCATCTTCTTCTTTTTTGCGCTTTATTTAATCAATGCTTTTTAATCAATCTGTTATTCTATGGATGTCGTAAAAGATTGAAAGCATTAAGGATGAGGATCGAGGTTTCCTTGAGCTGGCGGATGTTAACGTTACTTTAGTCAATGGAATTTTAGTGCGCTGGAGGAACATTCTGCTCCAGTATCATATTGAGAGGAGAGAAGATACAATGGCTCTCTCTTAAGAATCGCTAATTATCTTTGAATATTTAAATTTTGAAGAAGTAGAGGTCCTTTTGCCCACGTTTCAGTTATTCTTAATTAATATGAAACCGCATCATGGGGGTGAGCACAATATTTCGGTGGGACATCCATATGTGCGTAACGATGTTTATGTTAGAAAGTTGAATATATTTCGATTCAGTTATATCAGAGAGCATACTTATTTCTCTGCAACCCATATACGCATATCAGATATTGTATTACTTCGCTAGCCTTCTTTCTCTGGCTGAATACAGTCAAACAACAAGATCCAAAGTGATCGTTTATCTCATAAATAGTCCATTTTTCTTTTGCATAAATCAGTTCAAAAAGTTGTGTTCCTTCTGGGAAAAGAAGATAAGACAAATAAATTTTACAATACCTTTCTTTAACCCGTAGTTCGCACCGGCAACTTGAGACTTTCAGGTCAACGCAAGTAGAAACACGTCGTGTTAGCGATGAAAGTTTCTGCTAATAGCCACATCGCTCATTATATAGTCACAAGTGGGCTCAAAAATTGCAATAACATCTCCCCAATACTAATAAACACCGCACTTCATTCTGTTGACAGAGTCGAAATCATTCCTTTCAAATTCAGCGTGGTTTTTGAAATTCGATCTCGAAATAGCATTCCAGAAATCGTAGATTATTCGTCAATGGGCGTTTTATTGACTCTGGCTCTCGGCGACATATTGTTGGCTGTCGAGTTGTTGACAAGGTTGTCTCGCCTACTACCTATTTGCGTGACGGGTAAGTGACGTAAATGCAAGCGCCGCTCACTTAATTCGAGCTGTAAAATTTGCAGTTGTAATGAAAGAAAGTCGGACAGCAGGTTAGCTGAAACTATCATTTGGTAACTTAGACTAAAAATCTGGCAATGCCTTTCGTTGAAACAACATACAAGTGAACGCAACATTCAAGACAGACTAGATTTCGTTGAAAATAATTTAATAACGGTGTGCGTTGCGTCATTTGCGATACTATTTTTCTGTATTATGCAGTGTCGAAACGAGTTTGTATTCACTAGTCAGCCATATGCTTGAAAAATTGTGTACCTCCTTGTAATGAAAAACACTGTCACCCTCATAATCGAAGTCAAAGTGGCAGCTTCGATCACCATCTTTGCCGCCCACATTTGAATAGTGTCACCTTCGCCGCCTCACACTGCCAATCTCCGGACGCATTTGAGCAAGTAGCGAAAGTTAAAAAAACCATTTTAAAATCTAGTGGGAGGTTAAAATTTCCAAAACGTTTCAAAAAAATTTGTGCTGTATTTAAAGTTTTGTAGGAAAAATTAAATTTTCTCACCTTGATATGCTCAGGTTAACACAATTGACTTATTTCCGAGAAATTCGCCGACAACCCTAGCTTCGGTGTTTAAGTAAACACGCGCATACCCTAATCACTGACCCTCTGCCAAACCAACTTAAGCGAAAATGACTTGTAGTCAACTTCAAAAGTGGCTTTAAGTTGTTTTGGCAGAGGGCAGAAGTTATGTTCGAAAAATGGCGAAGCGAAATTTTCGGCTCGTACCGAGCAACACCCAAATTATTTTGTGCGCAACTGCTTTATTTTTGTGATGAAGTGCATTTAACGAAAAAATCTCTTATTGTCTATCCTAGAACGTGAGGTCAGACATCGGATCAAGTATGAACGTTTGAGATATGGCTGACCTTTCCCTTCAGCGCCCATATTTACAAATAGTGAAATGAAAGGTTAAGAAAGTTCTATAAGACAGAGTTAATTTCGATGTGCATGTACGTTGTGGCATATATGTATATGTTCTATGGTAAAACCTCCTAAGTCCGGACACCTGGATTTTTCGAGTCAAAATCTCAAAACTATATTAGAGTTGCACGAGGTTGTTGCACACAAATGATTAATGAGCAACAATCTCGTGCAACTCTAATATAGTTTTGAGATTTTGACTCGAAAAATCCTGGTGTCAGGACTTAGGTGGTTTTACCCTATTTGATATGATGTCGTTTATTTGAAGAAAGAATCAAGCGGCTGGTCAAAAAAGTAGTCGCAACTGTGGCAGTTTTACGAAATGAGTTCAAGCATAGATATTCTGTCGAAGATTATTACTCAGACGTCAAATGCTAATGATCAAAAGTGTTTGGAATACTATAACACAATTGAGTAGACTTTGAAAAAAAATACGAGTAACCCTCAGGCGCTAGAAGCTCCTTCATCAAACATCCCTGATACTTCCCGCAAAAAACATTTTTCTCAGACTGCAAGGTTAAAATGTCGTATTATCTATTCAGAAAGGAGTCTATGGCTCTCTAAGAGATACAGTTTGCCGCATACCATCCCTTCCATCCCATGTCCGACCTGCTTCACATAAAACTAATATCATCTCAATCTTTTCTGCGAAGTTTCATTTCAGAGCGAACAGGATAGATCCAGAATTGATGATTTCCATCAAGCGCAGAGAAAGAATAGCCTTCAGCAGGTGGATCGCCGTAAGCTCCGTTTAAGTGGTAATCGCCACAATAGCCGTAATGCCACCAAGCACTGCAATTTAAGATGCATAAATTTAGGTGAATAAAAAATATATTATGCATAAAGCAGGTATTGCATATGTCCTTAAAGATCCAGTTTCTGCTTAGCAGGAAATATTCACTTCGGTGCCGAGAGATCAAAATATTTTGAAGGAAATATTATTCTTTAGTTAAGTATAAGCCAGTCGCTGATATGTGCATTTATCAATTATAGATTCAAGTACACAACCCGCATTTCTCGGGATAACAGCGATAAGAGTTCTACTACTTTTCAATGGTTTTTTGTCTAATTTATGGTATGCTACGATCATTCAAATATCCATATAATGAATAGCAATAAACCGTAAAACTTAGTTTGCGGTCACTTGACGTTATGTTGCATACTCAGGGTACTGTCCGCCACACGGCAATGAGTCGCACCAATACCGTAATCTGTAACTCATAAATTCAATTCATATTTTTAAAATAAGCCGGTAACGTACACAATTGGCATGGTTACTTACAGAATCTCTGATGTTTTGCGCAAAAAATATCAGAGATTCTGTAAGTAACCATGCCAATTGTGTACGTTACCGGCTTATTTTAAAATATGAATTGAATTTATGAGTTACAGATTACGGTATTGGTGCGACTCATTGCCGTGTGGCGGACAGTAGTAAATAGCCCCAAGATAAAAAAGAACCCTATCAAATGAAATAATGAGGGTTTAAAAAGGGGGACAAATGAATTTTCTTGAAAACAGTACTTAAGGCCCATTTGTGAAAGCTGAGTAACTATAAAGGTAGTGCTGAAAGGGCTGTGTTTACTGCATTGCAGAGTCGCGTCTATTTCCAGTTAATGTTAATTCTTAAAATTTATTTCAATAAAATAATTCAAACGGCATAAGTATCAATTAGGTAACAGATTTAATATTTGATGAAATTCAGTATTCTAAGAATACAGTAACTTTTAAATAACACTTTTAAGCGTGTAAATGGACGTTGAAATTCTTATGGATATCGTGAATTACCCCATGTCGCTGCCGACAGCGCAGTTGTCATCCGCATCAAATTGATCAGCTGCGGCAAAATGTCGATTGTTGTTGTAAGCAATAAAAGGATCGTCCTGGTTGGCATTGTTAAGATTTCCTATTCTTGTTGTCTTCGCTATATGCAACTGATAAAAATTTTTTGCGCCATCAATCTAGATAAAAACTAAGTCGAGCGGATAGCAATGACAGCATAGTAATTAACATAATATAGTGATGGAAAAGAGCAGCAACCTTTAAAATGAAATAGTGTCTTTTAAGTTGACAGTAAAAAGCAAATTAATTTGAAAGCGAAAGCGATTGGAAATGAAGCGAAACATCTACCAGTCAGCAGCCCGGTTGAACCGCGAGGCTGAATTTTTCTAACTACGTCTAATGCGGTCCCCTAGATTTGAAGTTTTCAATGGTTATCCTCGCCCTAAGAATCAATATTATCCGCTACAAAAATTTGGTTTGCTGCTAAGTACGGCCGTCTGAGCGACAACAATAATAAATTTAGGGAGAGATTATTTTCATCATTTATTGGCTGGTTAATCATTAGCCTCTTACCCTTGCGCGTTCTTAACTTTCCCTCTAATCTAATAATATGTGCATCATATCGACAAAATTAGTGACTAGTCTTTTGACGGCAGCGCAAACTTTTCACGAACGTACTGATGTCACCAATTCGTTCCTAGGATAAATAGTGCCCTAATAAAGTATAATGCACGCTTTATACCGTATCCTATGAGCGTGCCATATATTTGTGCAGAAAGAACATACACATGCGCCCCATAATTATTTTATTCACTTTAGGGCTATACTCCAGAGGGAAATTCACTGGGTCTGCTCACTCTTCCTTTTTTCAAGCCTATTCAGACTAAATATTCATAGATTTTTTACTTATAAGTGTTTTGTTTGCAATCGAAATAAAAGAAATTATTTGACTTTTGATTGCGTACCCTGAATTGCCACTCTCCCCACCAGTAGTTATTGGGATAAGGATAAGCGTTGGAACCGCAGTGATTGAACCAGCCTTGATTGCAGCGCATGTCATTCATATCGATTCGCAAAATGACGCTTGCATCTTTATTGCTTAGCAAATGGATAAAATCCAGACCAAGCCAGTGATCGCCGTCCAAGCCTTCACCAAATCCAGCCACATATTCAGCCACCGGTTGAGAATAAAAATTTATTGACCCAGTGTGCCGGAAACAATCATAATTTATTATAAACGAAATGTAAAACTATTTTACAGTAACAATTGATTTCAGCTTTCTGTAAAGCATGCTCCGATTATTTTGCTACGATAGAGGACTAAAAGCTCTAAATAATATAGCCTTAGCATGATGAAGATGCGGGCCATAGCGCCGGAAAAATCATACTCACCAAACTGAATTCATAAAGTGACCTAAATAACCACAATCGTGATTTTCTTATCATCAATAGGAAAAGTTTCTTAAATATTTCTTTGCTACATCGAATTATCCTTAAAATCAGGGTGGAATGATACAGTCAATGCATTCGTTCGAATCTGGTACCTAAATAAGCTTAAGGAAGCTACTTTTTCAATTAGCAGACGTGCGCTTTCATGGGAAAAGCTTGCATAGGACATATGTATGGGACAGAAGTGAAGGGCTTCCTTCGGCGACACAAGAGAAACAACACGCTCAACATGTGGGCATTGATCAAAAACTCTTAAGATGCATAAATTTGCATGTTTTCAAAATACTCGTACCGCTAAATAATTCAAATCTTATTTTGTTCAGGCCAATCGAAGTACTCGTTACCGAAGTACCGAAAAAGATTTCTATCCGCAAACTGCGTGATTTAAAGTCGCAATTTTCTCTCAATGTTTATACGCCTGACAGGCTTCGCTAGTTTATGCCAAACAGAACTAAGTGAAAACTCTGTTTAAGAAAGTGCAATTATCATTCATGTGTTTAATTACGAAATTATTCCAGAACAAAAATTCCAACATTGTAATTGTAAAAGTAATTAACATTAATTGCGTTAACGTAACGTTGTTATTGTGAATATTTTAAGTACATCAAATCTATTATTCACCAGTTATCATGTCAGTAATTCAATTGATTTTTATCAACATTTTGTACGTATTTAGTATATAGCTGTGGCGCATGCCTCTGACGCTTGCCTCACACGGTTTACTGTTGGACGAATGCAACTCTGTCACTACCTTTGAATAACGGTCCAACCACCGCCGTCCGTTGTCATATCGCAATATACCTCAAAAGGCTCCACTCCTGGCGGAGAGATTCGATAAATACCGTTCTGCGATGCGCCCGCATTCTGCCAGTCGAGACAGTCACTCAAAGCTGGAGGACCTTTCGATGTTGAATGCGTGGTTATCGCTTTTTTAGTTGTTGTAACCTGTGGCTGTGGAGAAGTTAACGGGCTATTATACATGTCGCATATGAAGCAATTTTCAGTGCCACATGGCTCTGTTTTCCACTTTCCAGTCGTTCTAGATTGGGATGATATGCACTGGTTATTTAGGTCGGGTTGAGCTAAATTAGCTTTATAATTAGACCATGTTTAAAAGTTAATTAGAAAATAGCTTGATATAATGGGCAGTGCGAGCATGGTTAATCAAGCAACGCCTTAGTTTGCATCATTTTGTATATTCCGTTGGCAGAACTTCAGGTATTCCATGCATAATTATACATCAATGATGGCATTCTGACAGTGCGATGAGGATAAAATATATTTGAATGTTACACTTGAAATGGTTTTTAAACAAAATCTGAATTTTTTTTTAAATTTCGTATTTTTTAAGGCGTATTTTTTATTAAATGTCATGAAAATGCACACTACTACGAAAATTTTCTTTTATGTAAAATTTAAGAATTGTTCAGCTTATAAGCTGCGTCGCCGACTATCGTATGAGTCAAAGTATTTTTGCTTATGGATCGCAGAAATTAAACGGAATGCCTGCATGGCTCGGGCAATGAGTTTTGCCCATACTAAATCTCTTTGCGCAAGCACTCCATTCTTATTGCAGGTTCAGAACTGACCTGTATCCCAGTTGTTGAAGATGTACTGCTGTCCGTCAATCCACGTGAACTGTCCATTGTTCTGAAAATCGTTGCCGCCTATCCACATCTGGTCGCAAGCTGCGATCGAAGGTGTGTCCGTGACATAAGCTTCAAATATTCTCACTCACATTAATCATGACAAATTATTATCATCGTCAACATCAGATAAGGTACTGGAGATAAGAGTCTACCACGGCGCACTGTCGGCGGCGTCATCCGTCCGTCAAATACAGCTTTAACGCCGACGCAAGATCACGCCACATACAAGCTCTTATTTTTACCGTATTCTGTAAAATCGATGAAGTGAAAAATTAGGTAAACAGTATTCTTCATATTTATTTTACGTCTTGAATGCAACACCTGGCGCTGGGACGAAGTAATAATTGTAAATCGTCTACATCAGAGATTTCAATTACTTCGAATGCACCTAAGGCTCACCCAAGGTCTCCTGTGACATAGTGCAACGAAATAACATCTCAACACCTCCAACGCTGCAATTAACATACCATTCAAGCTGTATACTTCGAACGCAGACATTATTGAAGTGAGATGAGAGTTAGGTGCTAAAGTCTGACAAAACAATTCTGCGTCGAACCAAAGTTTCTTCTCCACACTAATCATATAGCATTTATCAGGATATATTGCCGATTGATGCCAGCCGTCTGGACATTGAAGAGAATACCGAGTTAGCAATGTTGCAATTAGCAACGGTACGAGAACAGAAGACATTGATGGGAGAAGAATAACAGCAGATAACTGACGATCGATCAGCTGGAGCCGATTAGCGCACTGAATAATAATTAAATCGAGTATTCCTCAATATCCACTAAGTTCAAGAAGACGGGAAAGGCATAGAAAAAGTCTTCGTCAGAGCGATTGATTTGCTACTTAGCGCACCATAAATTAATAAAGAAATCATTTATGATATCCCATATTACGGATGTTAAAAATGCTACAACTTGAACGTCATTTCAAATAATGATCGCCGAACAATAAATCGTTACAGCAAAATGAAAACGCTTTCGTGTTCCCACATTTTGTGGCAAATGCAGTAATAATTTGCGCAAAACAATCAAGTGAACCTGGCATTTTACTCAATCAGCGCGTGACGCAGATTTTCTTAATCTCATAAAGACATACTATGAGCATCCGTTACGTTAATCTTTGGCCGCACGGGGTTATTGTCATTTCCTTGACTATGGAAGGGATTATTCCAGCATATCATAAACATTTGGGGTGCCCTATATGCATAAAGCAATTATTCTTGAGCTACTGAACGTGTACATACGATTTTATTTTATATTTAAACACTTTTAAAATATCAAACAGGACACTTCTAATTCAAATAAGGCGTTTCTCAAATCAATGAGGATGTTTTACAGGTTAATGAAAATGGAAAGTGTCTTTTTTGGTAATCGTCCTCATTGAACTGAAAGGTATTTTGAGCGAAATTAAAAGATTCCAATCTTGATAAAAATGGTAAACAATGAAAAATGACTAAAAAAATGTTTAAGGATACTCATTCCCCTGTTCTCATACAGTTTCAGTTTTTATGGAGCATGGAATATCCCACAAAACCAGAAAATGTTAATTCTTCATTTTATTCATATTTAATAAAGATTTAGAGAATGTCGTTTTACATAAAACGGTGAGCTTCTGAAAAACTGGTTGCTTATATGATACTATTTTTCCTTTTGATCATGCGCCAAAAATATTTTTTAAATAACTTCTGCTTGGGCTGATTTTTGAGAAAGCCCGGTACTGCATACGATGCTGTGATTAGTGAGAAAATTGATTATAAGATAACCCCCGTCGGACGAGGCACTTGCAAGTCCAGCCCAGCTGACCAGTCTAGTGGGGAAGGGTGACGCGGGTGACCCTGCCTAGCCGTTGTTAAAACAAGAGCTGCCAGTGCCCACCTCTACTCACCACGATTGCTGAGAGGCACAGTATGCTGCCGCCTCATTTGCACACGCAACCATTATCGCTGCAGTCTTGTCCAAGACCGTGAGAAATAATGCAGGTTGCACTGCAAATATAACGCTGAATGTCTATCGCTGATGGCTCAATTGGACTGTACGAAAAGCTTCATTTACTTTTATGGTCATGCAGCAGCACTGGGTCACGAGTTTTACTCTAGCTGCTGGCAAGTAATCAATTCGATAACGCTTTTCACAGAGTTTAGACCGGATATTCCGCACATTTGAACAAAATTACCAGAATTACAGTGATTTTCCCTTTTTGTCAATAGTCCAAAATGTAAGGCTCCAGTTAGCCCAAAAGCTTGTATATAGGCAATGATTCTCGAATATCATTTTTCAAACTTTGTCCAAGCATATTCTGTTTACAGCTTGAGACTCTGGAATTTCGTTTATCAACGGGAACTTCCAACAAGCAGTGCACGTTCAAGCAGCAGTACTTGTAAAAGTAAAAAGGCTTATGTGAACTACCCAAACTCCAAAACCCCATGTCAGCCTCTATTGAATAAATTGCTCCCTGTTCTATCCGTTATTACGGTAAATCATTTAATAAACGCATTGAGCGTCTATTTTTTCAGTCAAGGTATAAGGGGGCGTTTAATGTAGGATTTGCGTTGTGTTACGATGTAACACTTTAAACGTAGAAAACGAACAAATCCTGGGAAGCGCTTTGCACAAATTTGTTACAAGTAGTTGAGGAATTCAGGAACTGCTTTGCATAAACGATACAGAGCAAAGTTAATATGAGATAGAGAAGCACGAATCTAGTGTTTGAGTGCAGCAGATATCGATATGTGCTAATACAGAGAATATAACTGAGAAGTACGATGTGTTGCAACTTCATCTCTCAATTCGAATCCTGGTGTCCCTTACTTCGATTGAAAAATTATTTCAAAATTTGACTGCTTCGTATGGCATATACTGCTCTCTTTTTGGCTCCAAAAAGTTTTGTATGCACAATCAGCTACTGGGTATCTTTGCATCTACAGCAATCGATACGCAGCTTTTGCCTATCGAACAAATATGTCAATATATGCTTGAATTTGGCGGGATAATGAAGCATGCGAAATGGAAGATTCAAGGGGATTGGAGATCCTCCAATATTCGAAACTGCATCCTATCCCAGTTCTGAGGTATTACCGTGAATTTCCACAAAGATTTATTACATATTTGCCTAAAGCTTCTCAACTTTTTCTTCGCGCTCGTCGGTTTCTGCTTCACGCCCGATCCCAGGGAAATAGATGATCAGTTGTTCGATACGGCATGCTATCCGTTGCGTTATTTATTCTCTACATCGAGACATTGTATCATTATTAACACAACTGAATAGCTTTATATGATGATGTTCAGATTTCGAGATTGTACATAAACCCTATATGAAATCAGAAAGGATTCCGACGTATTTTCATCTCAGATTGTGCGGGATTGATCACGTAGTTATCCAGCCAAAAATAATAGTGCTGACAGCTAAATCCATAGCCACCCCAACTCAATGGGCCGGTTTGCTCGTACACACCGTTCAGCGCGAAACTTGTGCACCAGCTGTGCCACCATCCGCTGAAATTGATAAATTCAGTTGAAAAGCAAATTATGCGTGACGATAGCTTCGATCAAACAATGTGCTGAAAATTGTCACAACTGCAGATATTTAAAAATTGCAAATAAACCTTTGCCTGGAGGCGATAGCTACCGTATATGGGAACTGTTTAAAAATGAGAGGTGCGGTAACAAGGCTGCATTCTGAACGCTTGTCAAGAAAGTGCAAACTGATAGACTATTTTGTCTTATCCTAAGCTAATACAGAGTGGTAATATAATTTATTCGGACCATTGGATGGGTTCGTTTTTAGTAGCTGAGAAAATTCTAATTAAGCTAGCTTTGATAATCACAGTACCCGAGAAAGTTGTATTCGGCACAATTTCCGTCGGGATAGATGTCGTTATCGCGATCGTATGTAGTAAATGGTCGATTGTTGTTGAAATAGTGAAGTAAATCTTGATCATCTTGGCTTGTTAAATTGCCAGATTTCGCTATGGACACATGCATCGTGTAATTGGTCGTCTCGCTCTCAATCTAAATGTCAACAAAGAACTATTTATATATCGTCAAAAGCGTTGAGATTACATGAATCACTTGTCAGCACACATCTGTTTGACTAAATGCGTGGAGTAAAAAAAGATATGGGAAGGAGGAGACATATTGAAGTAAAGAGCCTCTTAAAGATCATTTTGCTTCCTCTCGCGGTGACTTGGTAATTTCTCTTAAATAATCACTTTCACCTATTGAGACCCAGCTGTCACGCACTTAGCCAAGCATCAGTATTATTCGAAGAGTCCACTTATTATAATGATTAAGTTTGCAGCTTACATAGAAATCCCACTCAGAATGCCAGTATCCATTCGGATCATAGCCGAGACCACACAAATTTGATGGACATCGATTGTGAAAGATATCAATGCGCAGAGTGACATTTGGTCCATCTTTTATTGTCAGTGAGTGAATCCTATCCAGACCAAGCCAATAATTATGTTGGAGACCGTTATTGAATCCAATCTTGTAGTCTTGCCACGTCTGATTCCAAAATTCAAGACTCCCACTAGTTCTTCTGCAAGAAAGAATTCTCACTGAAGACATAAATAAAATACAAAATTTATACTGATCGAATGGATTGCTGAACTTGCTTTGATCTCTTTCAACCCTGTGGTACTATTAGATCATTCATGCTAGTCGTTCTCCCTAAGCATCGTTTCTGCAAATAGAAGCCTGCCCCCATCAAATAACGCATTCATCCGATGCCGACCTTTGAATAATCGTCCAACCTCCTCCGTTAGTATCCATATCGCATATAACAGGAAAAGGATTGACGCCTGGAGGACTAATTTGGTACTCTCCGCTCGTCATATTTCCGTTGTTAAAGTATACATCAAAGCAATCAGTCGGAGACGCTGTTGGCTGCATGAAATATTTGCAAATGAAAAAGTTTTTTGTATCGCACGACTCAGTTCGCCATTTCCCACTTGATTTCGCCAACATTGAGACGCACGAGTTCAAAAGATCGGGCTGCCCTGAAATATGAGAGCTCATACAGTGTTGCACTACTTAGTTCTGTATCTAGTTTCATAAAATAGTAGACGAACACTATCGCCTGCTGGCCTTTACTACTGGCGTCACATATGTGAGCTATAGATAATGAGTATCCAAGCAATATTAGTGCAATGTGTTACTGACTACTACGAAGAAAATGAAAGAAAAGCGACTGCGCCGCACTTCTCATCCGTCGACCTGAACTGCACATACACCTTATGATTGTCGCGTTCGTTACAAGTTATCGATCGGAAAATGCGAAATGAGAAAAATTAACGGCATTCTTTAAAAAAGCGCCAACCTATGAGCCAGTTTGTGTAGCTACTCAGAGGGGTTCCGTCGGCCCATACGAACAGCGTATCTTCATTGATTCCTCTGGCACCAATCCAAATCTGATCCTGAGAACCGATTGATGGATTGCCGGCAGCAATTGCTCAAAGTAATCTTATCTTAATTAGCGAGAAATGAGCAGCACATTTCAACTTTTGCGTTTGCCTATGCGCCATGCATAAATGATTCTTTAAGCGAAGATACAGTGGATTTTTCTTTAGAATAGAAGAAAATTGTGCAGTTAAGTTCTGACATCTCATTTTTCTGCACCCTATCAAGCTGGAAGCTAAAAGCCAAAGCCCTGGGAGGGAAAATACAAGTAGGCGGGCGTATCCCCTTTCAGAGGGTTTCTCTTCGAGGCGAAATACTTTTAGGGTGTATGATAAAGTGTTATCACCACTTAATAGATTTATTTATTTTAAAGCTAACTATAGACATTTATCCCTTTCCCATTTCTAGTACTCCTGCCTAAAATTGCTGTTAAAATGGCTTACCGCTTATTTCGTTCGTTTCGAATGCCGACAAGATTGAAGTCAAATGCGAATTCGTGCCTCCGAAATTTCTACAATATTGCTCAGCGTCTGTCCAGCTCATCGTCTCCATTGATACAAAATAGCATTTATTTAACTCAGTTGATGACTTGTACCAACCAATCGGACAACTTTTACTAAGATTTATAAACAGTGAAAGAAGAAAGAAGCTCAAATGTGACATGTTCAGTGCGGATGAATCTGGTAATTTAGCAAGCAGCGTGCGCTAAATGGGACGAGCATGTTTGATTATATGTCATGTTTGCTGTTGACGACTGATCTTTGGGTTTACAAGTCGATAAGCAATTTTAACACTGTGCACTTGCTTGACAATTTAACTCTCTTTTGCGCGTACACTGCTCTTTGCATGGAAAGTTTCATGTTGAGTCGTTGAGCGCTTTTCAAGACGCACTACTTTTATAATCAAGCGTCACCACTCTCCTCTTATGAGGCATAAATGGCATATATGAATCACTGTATTGTTGCATAATGTACAGAAAACATCGAATGATGCAAAACAAATGTAAATGACAATCGTATACTAATATAAAATTTGTACTACTGAAATGAATACAATAGGGTGTGTAGAGCAGCGGCTGTAAGTTGCCGAGAGGGGTGCTTTTTTGCGGTAGGGGCCCGGCAGCCTCAAAAACTGATGACTTGGGATGATGGGGCTAGCTGTCAGTTGAGCGGAAATAATATATCAGCCCATAATGCGGTATTTTAAAATTCGACTTAGATAAATACGTCAGCGTGATTATCATTCATATGATTTGGGGCGATTGCAATATTTTTATCTCACTGATCCCTGCATCGGCGTAACCCGTCGCCGAGTGACATTCGGGAGAAAAGGGACGAAACGAAGCGCGGGTACTTTTGCCATCAGATTGCTGACGAACGGTGGAAAGGTATAAGCGTCGACAACGGGCTGCTCGCCTTCGCTCGTCTCTTCGCCTTCTGTGTGCAGTCCGCGTTGTTCGCGTGTAGCGCCTGAAATTTCAGCATCAGCTTGCTGTAAGAGTCACTCGTAACGCAATAAAATAATTTAATGTTGGAGAAAATGATAAGTAACGAAATGCTATGACTGACGAAGAAGATAAGAGGGTTATTGTCTAAGTACCATTTCCACTAAGATTAGGATGTTCTCAAAAATGAAGAGGACAATTTTTTTAAATTGATTTCGCTGGACAAATGTCGTCTTTCATTAATAAAGTGTTCTTAATGTGTTAAATATAAAATATTATAGCTGAAGTGATACATTTTTTCACCCTCACTCCAAGTTGTTGATAAGGGATTTTAAAGACAAGTGACACTATTTTTGTCCTCAGGAAATGTATACATGTTGTTATATATAACTGCTATTGACTGTTCATTAAAAACCGCCAAAAAATTAGGACTCGTCGCTCAATCCTGTGTACCTGATTATGGAAATTCACATATCATTTAATGCAGATGAAATGATGCAAAAATGCACTAACCTGGTACAGTATTGTCCAAAACGAATCCGATTAGACCACCCATGAACATGCGGATTGATAGCATGATATTTAGCGTTTGATTTATTATCGTAACAGCGTATACACTACCGTCCCCTAAAAATATACATTTTAAACAGAGAAAAGAAACTTTCGCATAATGCAAAACACTATCAGTCAGTTAAGTTTTATCAATTTTTTTGTTAAAGCTACAAGCTTAGAAAAAGGGAAGATTGGACCTCGAATTTTGCGGAGTCATTCGAAGAAAACTTATCAGAAAACTTCACCATCAGTAATTCCTAAAAAGAACTCTCAGGTTCGACTGAAAGTACAGGACCGGGTTTCTATTATCAGTTAATAATTTTGACGTCCAAAAGGCAATATCATTAGTTCCATGGAATCTGACAGTCAAATGATTGTGATATTACTGATAGGTGACTAAATCTGTTTCAGTGATATTATAACTTATGATAATTAAGAAATCGCAAACAATTAATGATTGGTTTTTGAATCGCGTGAAACTGATTTCGTTGATGAGACAACTAATAAAAAGGCTAAAATGATTAATTTTGCCAACAGTAGCAAGTAATCGTGAATGAAAGCTTTATATTGAAGAAATCTGGGATGCAGTAGTGTTCTTAAAATACCTATTTTTAGGGGGTTGCGTTCAATATAAAGCGGGACGAGCATTCCGGCCATGATGGCGAATCCCAATATAGCGACGTTACGTGACAGCTTCATATCGACGAGCTGTAGGCACGATAGTCCAACGCCGCCCACAACTGAGCAACTGACGGTGAGGATTCCACCGATCAACGGCTCCGGAATCGTTGCCAGGATCGCACCGAATTTGGTGAAGATGCCCAGTATAATCAGAATAACGCCGGTTATTTGGAGCGTCATGCGGCTAGCAACCTATAAATAGTAGTGTACCGAAACTCGAAGCAGGCAGCTTTATTTCGTCGATTCTGATTTTGATTCTCGAACAGGCGATTTCTTTAGTACAATTACGAATTTTATTTTCAAAACAACAATCTTTTATTTCTCTATTTCTGATTCAATGATTAAAATTCTGAAATCGAAACCGGGCGATACCCAATAGATCGGGTTTAACAGTTCCCGATACGGAATCATAACTCCATTATCACATAATGCTATGCGCCGACGTAACTCCAATTGTGTCGCCTTAATATAATTTTGCAGTTTCTGATATTTCTCTTTGCAAGGATTAATATTCTGACGACCGTGGCTTTCAAATAATGAAACTGGAGCCGCAGAGTTTTGAGTTTTGCACGATCAATTTGACATACTACCAAGCAATTTGAAAGGCAACGACCCCGATGCTGTCCAGATTAAAATTTCACAATAAACACCGATTGTCATAGTACCTTTGTAATATTGATAACTCCAATGTTCTCGCTGTAAGTCGTAACACCAACGCCGCCGCCCATTAGCCCAGAAATGACGCATCCGATACCTGTAAAATGAAGACTAGCACTTCGAAAATGAGCTTCTTGGTTGATGCGTTAAAAAACTGCACATTTTCATATAATATTGATAAGAAACGGTACATTATATTATTAGATTGCTTGAATTGCCAAGCAGCCATCATAACAAACCTCGCGCAAAAGCTATGTAGTAACTTCAAAGTTATATGATACTTATCATTATGACAACAAAATTTTGATCAACTACTGTTCAGAAATATTTGAGAAGAAGAACAAGAAAGGAGAACTAAATAGGTTGGAAGTGATTTTGGTGTCATTTTAATAGTTGAGAAAGCAATGAAAATTTTAGGGCAAAAGTAATTTCGCTGCGTCAGTAAACAGTTAGAAAGATTCCGCATGCATATTACTTGAAACTTGAAATTTAATTAATAGCTTCACGATTAAATTGCTCTCTTGTCGCCTTTCTCCGTTATTTCGCAATTTAATATATTTTCATGGTCTTATTTTGCTTTTTGAGGTATAAACGAGGCTAAAGGTACAGTAAGCTTCCAATAGGGCGGCTACCGTACCTTCCATAGCGATTCCGCGATTAGCAGCGTGGGCTGGAGGAGGTGGCTCATCAGACACTCGAGCACAGGCGTGGAAGGCTCCAATCGATTCTATCACGGAAGAAACGACGGCGGCCACGAAGCCAAGAAATATTCCAGTATTGAAGCCTACCGGGCCCCATTGACCTGAAATATAAGCAACGAATATTGTGTAAGCCCCTGAGTCAAGTTCGTTTGATCATTAATTGTGAATATAGCATTGTTATTATTCTTTGGTATTGCACATATTCATACGATCTTCTGCATTTAGATACCGTATTTCTTCCAATAGACGCCCAGGGCGTCTATTATTTCAACCTAGGCTTGAGGGGGGCGTCTATTGGAGGGTGGGCGTCTATTGGAGGGAGGGCGTTTATTATTTCAACCTATGGTTGAACTTGGCGTTCGTTGGAGAGAGCATCTTTTTTTCCCAGTTGCAACTTCAGCATAGCATATTACTCATAAATATAGGGAGTTTGCAGTATTCGTAGTCGTATTTGAATGGGAGTTCAGCATTTACCTAAACTGCACAGGCTTTTATTACCTTAATTACCCTAGAGAGGGACGATTATTTGGGGGGGCGTCTATTGGAGGGAGGGCGTCTATTATTTCAACCTACGCTTGAGGGGGGGCGTCTATTGGAGGGAGGGCGTCTATTGGAAGAAATACGGTATTTTTAAAGTCTAACATCTAGACACAATTCGAAAGGAAGTATCATTCTTGAAGACTTTCAACAGCCATGAAGATTTTCATACAAAAATGCTCTATTTTACAAGGACACGAAGTGTCTGATGTAAAATATTCATTGTATGAAATGCGAGAATTGATTAGGCATAGATCTATCGGATCTTGGGTAGGTCTCCTTTAACAGCTATTTGAAAAAACCGCGCATCCGTGTCCTGCCAGACTACGGTACGCTCCCTGAAATAGGCTCCGTATAAACTCGCCGTCGTCCTCTCTTACTCAGAGATTCGAGGACAAGTTTAGCCAGAGCTCATCAGGCTATATCGATGAACTTACGGTCATCATTCACTCTATGATACCGCCTAAACGACTCGTATTCTACGAGTTCATCGATATGCACAACCTCACTTTACTCAAGTGAAAACAACGTGCACAACTTCACTTTACTCAAGTGAAAACAACGTGTCAACCACGTGCAAATCAAAGAAACCCAACAAGGGCACCAAACGCGACAGCGTGGAAAAAGAAGTAGCGTTTCAACCACCCTCTGTGATGTCATCGCCGCTAACGCTGACCGCGACCGCGGTCCCCGCCGCGTGCGGATTCTTTCTCCACCGGTCCTGGCCGTAGGGCCGGTCGTCTCGGCGCCTGAATATGCGAGAATTAGCGCTGGGCTGGGAGGGCGGGTAGCTAATCAATTCTCGCATTTCATACAATGAATATTTTACATCAGACACTTCGTGTCCTTGTAAAATAGAGCATTGTATATCAATGCTCGAATTGATTAGGCATGTTTAAAGCTGACTACTAGTCGCTCTAGTTAAAGAAAGTTTCACTTTCTATAATTAACACCGCCGCCGAGAAACCGTGCTGAACTGGCTTCAAGGAGAAACTCGCGAACGTGGTCGACCCTGGTGACCAGTTTGCTGCTGCCACAATCTGCGCTGCAGATAGTCCGGCCCTATCGGCCTTAATGTCGCGGCCGATCGCGTGGAAAGCGTCGTGTAACGGGTATCTACGCCGCTTATGATAGTACAGTGCGAGTCCAACTCGCGACCACGGTGGGTCCAACTGCGTGGTGCATTCCGACAGGAGTAGTTTGTCAGTAGGCCCTCGCCGAGCATCCGTTCGAGCGATGTAGCCTAGGATCGTATGCCCCGGGCATAAAAGAAGATCAGAACACCAAAGATAGGTCGCCACGTTAGGCGGTCCGCTTCCGCGGTACTACGTCATGCTTAGTAACTACTAGTTACGTGAACTATTTGAAGACTACTTAATCTTCAAACAGTCGCCAGCCCAAAGGCATTGACTGTTCACCTCTGACACCCATTTGGGTCTGCAGAAGGCGAGTAAAATCGCCATCTTCAACGAGAGTAGCTTGGACGTCAACGTTTCGTTAACGCCCCATTCTCATGGCATACAGAACCACCGCTACGTCCCAAGTTGAAGAAAGCCTCTGAATCGGGTTGCGATTCGGAATATACCCTGCATTACCCAAGGAATGCATGAGTCTATCTCAAACGATCGGTCCACGTGGACCGAATCGAGAACCGCACACATTGCGGCTTCGATCACAGCAAATCGAGTTGTACTGTAACCCATCGCGGTGAAGTTAGGCTAGGACGTTAGCAACATCTTAATTAGATGGTCACTTGCCTAGAAAGCCCAGAGAACGTCAGTAGCGTCTCGTAGAAAAGCCCTAGCTTTCCCATAAACCTGATATCCACCATGTGGAAAGTACTATAGTACGAAAGGTTATCAACGAAAGAGGCACCCTCGACTGCGCTGAGAGCAACTGCTCGTTTTGGGGTAGCAGGAACGGTCGTTCGACTGCCAGCTGTAAGAGAACGGGCCACCACGACTGCGTCGGCCAGACTGGATCGATCAGAAGGATCTGCCAGAACTTTTGGATCGTTCGCCCTACAAGGCAGAACCATGAAAAAAGCGTAAGCTTAGATCTCCGACCACCTCTGAGCGAAAGCATTCACTGCTAAAGCCTCCAGGTCGGGTCGATACGTAAAGAAAAGATCAGCTGGCAATTAAGCCAGGTTGCGAACAAGTTGACTGTGCACTGCATCAGTCTGTCATCAACCGACTGGACTAAATTTGCATCGAGTTTTCACTCGCTCACCTCGCGCGCTGCCCGCGATTCGAGATCGGCGATCGTGTTTAGCGCATCTGGGAGGTGTACGGCATGTAACGTCACTTATCGGTTTCAATGCCATACCCAGATTTTTTAACGCTAAGTTGTTCAACTCGCGGTTCGCGGTTCCCCCTTGCTTATTGAGGTAGGTGACCGTGGCAGAGTTGTCGCATTGGAACAGCACAAGCGTATTCCGAGCGGTTCTGAGAAAGGAATTTTAGGGCGAGCAACGCCGCTAACAAATTCCCGAAAGTAAAGTACATATTCCGTTCGGCAGTTGTCTATCGACTGCTTGTCGACTGATCACGCCACGCCGCGTAACATACCTCATGTTAGCGGCGTCTGACGTAAAGATCTTTACGGTTCAGGGGAAAGAAACGGCCGCCCAATCCACTGTCGCACTTGCGACAGGCACAACCGTAGTTCGCGATTAGCTGACTCGTTCAGGACCACCGGACCTACATACGAGTTGAAGGTGCGCACATGATCACCTGATAGATACTGTAAATTTCGCGCAAAGGCGCGTTGGGCGAAAAGCCTACGCGGCGAAGCGACCCCAGGTTTCGGCCAAGTCTACCGCACGTACGGTGTTGGCCGCCAGAAGCTGTCTGCATTGTCATTCAATGCGATCTAGCTTTTCGTCTGGTATCGAAAGCGCCATCAGCGTCGTATCGATAATCATCCCCAGTTATTTGACACGTTGTGTCGGGCCCAAAACAGGCTTTTTGCGGTTTGTTCCGTTGCCAGGAAACGAACCCGGCCTTATGGGTGAGAGCCATAAAACCTAACCACTAGACTACAACGGATCACCGTCGAGTCTAAGCGATCGAAAAGCAACATTGCTCTCTCTGAATCTCGCCTCGAGTTCAGCGCTGTCCTCATTGAGGAACAGCCAATCGTCTAGATAGACAATAAATCTGATTCCCAGATTTCTTAGCACCGTCGCGACTTGCCAAAAACACTTTCGCATAGTCGCGGGGGCCTAGAGTTAACCCGAAAGTAGGGTAAAGAAAATGATAGAAGCGATCGCACCACTCGAACGCGACAAAGCGTCGGTATGGGGGATCTAGGGGAACGCCATACTAGGTGTCCTTTATTTCTATCTTGGCGTAAATATCGCCGGGTTGGAGAAAAACTTTCAACAAGAGAAGACCTTCGTCACGTCACGTCTCGTCACGCACAAAACTATTCAGCGGTTTGAGGTTCACAATTGGGCGTAATTCCCCCGAATATTTATGAACTAGGAGTAGGCGCGAAAAAACCACTGGTCGCTGACCGCGGCGCCGCTTACTTCCATAATAGTTCCTTTCTCAATCATTTTAGTCGCTTCAAAATCGCCTAGCTTCCGCTCAGACGAAGTGAACTTGATTAGTATTAGTGCGACATCTGTCGGCCTGGCTCGGATTCAAAATCCAAGTTAAACCCTTCGATAGCCCGTAAGATTCACGACTCGCGTGTAATCTGACGAAGGCTTGGAGTTGCCCCACCGGTTTGCAGGGTAGGGAAGCTCGCCTAGGTTAAGCATTCGCGATACTTTCGCGCAGCGCGGACACCCTATCCCTTGGGGGAGTGACGGGCGGGGAAGCAGGTTACGGCAATAGTATGGATAAAACCGCTCAAACAAAAGTTCACTGACTTGTTTGAATGCGAGCGTGATTGCTTCACCGGTGACGCGCTCCTCGAGCTGCTAGTCGTGCCTCGGTCGCGAGTAGTCGTCGTCCGATTCGGTTGAGCGCTTTAGACAAGCTGCCGTCTTTACCGAACATCAACGCCTCTGCGAGAGGCTTGTTGCCGAACAACGGCGGACCAACTAAGCCAGCCGCGTGTCGTGAACGCCTTCTCGGCTTCGTCCAGCCACTACCGTGGCCCAGAATGACGGCCTTGGCGCCGTCGGGTTCTTAACTAGTTAATGTAGCGCTGCTACTCGCCGCAGTATCGTCATTTCGTATGACGTAATGGCGTTAGTCTTGGTGGCCCAGTGCAGATACTCAGTGACCGACTCGGTCGGAGTGTTTGCTTGCAACGCGTGTAAAATCAACTCTAGGATATTGAAGTTCTTGACGATGAATCGTTGTGACGTACACAACTTGCGTTCGTGAACCCCAGTCAACTTTTCCTTTGGGACTTTAACGCCGCCATGACTTGCGGGTCACCGGCGGCGGCGTACGCCAAAGCATCTCGACGAGAGACGGTGTTGCGAACGCTGATTTGTGTTGCGATGGCAGAAGCCCGATCTTGTCCATTCGAGCTCTTCGAACTCACTGAGCTCTGTGAGCTGACCCTGCCACTGGCTGGGGACGTAGAAGCGACTCAACGAGAGACAGTGTTGCGAACGCTGACTTGTGTTGCGATGGCAGAAGCCCGATCACTTGACGAGAGCCTCAACCTTCGGCACAGCCGAAGTCGATGTTGTTCCAGTGGCGCCGCGACGGCCGGCGTTGCCGGCAGGACCTCCGCCTTAGCAGAGTTCGTCCTAAGGCGCGACGCTGAACACCGGGTCAGCGGTCTCTTTTGCGGTTACGGCCGCAAGTCTGTCGTCCTCGTCGATCTCACGGGTCGAGGAGGACGGCGAGGGTGGCGAGCGCGAACGTGCCGGACGTTCCGGGGCTCCATTCGAGCTCTTCGAACTCACTGAGCTCTGTGAGCTGACCCTGCCACTGGCTGGGGACGTAAATGTCGAGCTGCCCTGCCACTGGCTAGGGCCGTAAATGTCGGCGTCGGCCGATGGTCGTCTGCTCTCTCCTTCGCCGGATGAGGAAAAACGTCTCTCGTCGCAGAGGCGAAGCAGAAAAAGAGTCAGACGAAACGAAGAAGAAAGAAAGATAAAGAAAAGAAAACCCACCTTGCGCAACTGCGCTCCGAAAAATCTCTGAGTAAGAGAGGACGACGGCGAGTTTATACGTAGCCTATTTCAGGGAGCGTACCGTAGTCTGGCAGGACACGGATGCGCGGTTTTTTCAAATAGCTGTTAAAGGAGACCTACCCAAGATCCGATAGATCTATGCCTAATCAATTCGAGCATTGATATACAATGATCGATTTTCTATATGTACTGCTGAATATGCTCGTGGGCTCAGTTTAGTTAGAAAGTTGGCAGCAAGATTGATTGTTCAGTAGCGTTACTTACAAATCAATAAATCATGCATATTATGCACGATCGTAGCTCCGCCATAGCATTTAGTCAACTCTAGACTGATCTTAATAATATAAATTTTACGCAAGATTATTTGATTACTGTCTCATGACTCCACTAAAGTGCTCTAAAATGTACGTCGATCCCTTTCGCTTGTGCAAATGCGGTCCGCATTTGCACCTATCACCCGTTTAAGGTAAAATTTATGAAAAAGAGTACAATACCAGGGTAGGGAACTCGAAGCCAAGGCGCCTCACTAAGCACAGTCATTGTATCGTTCTTGTCCGTTCTAGCAGGACTATCAGAAGGCAGGGCGCCGGTAGCCGTCAAGATCAAGCACAGCAACCAGCAAAATCCAATTGCGAATAAATACTGCAATAATCTTTTTTTTTCAAGTATAGACAGAAGAGGGCGAAGGTGAAGTTTATCGTGCAAGCGATCGATCGATCGATTATTTTTGCCCGATCGTAAGAGAAATACAATGCGCATAAAATTATGCTTTACAGTTATTAATTTCAAATGATCTGTACGGGATTTAAGAACTTCTGTTAGTGGCAAAAATCATAAACTAATGCCGTGTAAAGGTAAAAAAACGCACTGGAAAGAGCGTAAAAATCCGAGTCTTTGTCCACCGTAGACGTCGTTTTTCCAGCGTTGGCAGGGGAACATCGACTTCAGCCAGATAAAATATTACCAGCAAAAGTACCAGAATTTGCCTGTAAATATTTGCCTTATTTCTAACATATACCATATTTAGGAAAGTGTCCTTATTAAGGCGGATATGGTACATTCTGAATGCTTTTGTATAGTACTTTTATTGTACATAAAATAAATATCCGATTGGATTGTTACAATTAAATAAGTTGTAAGCTTTCGGAGCGAAGGGAAGTATGAATTTTAGGCAGGAATATAAAATCCACTATCGTCAGAGTTATTGAAGACATAAGAATTACTGTAGCCAATATTGTAGCCTCTAAAATGAATATCCAATCTGATCAAAATTGCTTACATGAGAGACACCCAGTGCTTCTCCGAATATTCCATGCACATCTTCATGTTGGACAAAGACAACAACAGCATCAGTGGAGCGATTGTCAAGGGTCCAATAAAACGAGTGAGCAGACCGATTAATCCCGTCAGACCGATAAGTGTCTGTATAATCGAAGATCCAATGAGGCCGCCTTGCAACTGAAAATATCGTCAGCAGAAATATCAATGCTCATATGTGTCAACGATTACAATAGCGAAGACCAAGTCGTAAGATGAAAATGTTTGTGATGACCGCCTTTCGAACGCTGGCAACGCTCGTTGATATATTCTGATGTAAAGTCATACCAATCTCAAACGAATCAGATAGTCTTCTTCTGGAACGTCGTCAGTAGGGGTTGCATTGCACTTGAATTCAGGTAGCTGTTCAAAGGCGTAAATCGGCGCGAAATAAGCAAACGAAGGCCCTTGTAAGAGCGCCAAGCTGAAATCAAATCACGTGAGACGTTCAAAAATGGTAAGAAATGCGTAAAGAATTTGAAAGAATATTTTCATTGACGCATCGAGCGACTTCGGTAGTCCAAATATCTTTGGCTCATCACCCATAAATCCATACGAAATACTGTTGTACCGTACACATCTTACTGTTAGTTGTTACATCTTACCGTACACCCAATACATTTTGCAGCAACGTAGCGATGCCCGAGACGACAAGTGTTGTTGCAATAAGCTTAACGCGGATAGTGGCCGTGGCGGTGCCGGCACATGCGATAGTTGATAATATATACGGCGTTACTAGAAGACCACTGGAACAGACGATAAGTTGCTAAAAGTAAAGCGATGAGTGCAGAAAGAAGTTGCGTCCAGAGAAGCAGGGCGTAGTTCAGAGAAGAGAACGTGTTATTCAAAATTCGAATAGTAACGAAAATTTTGCCCACAGCGCAAAGCCTAAGCGTTTCTCAAGCTCGGTTTAGGACAAATGGATCGTGCTGAAGTATGAATACTGTTGCAATAATTTTACCATTACACTGCCACCCAGAATACTGCGCTAAAGCATAAAACTAGTGGCCGAGTCGTTCAAAACATATGAAGTTATATTCGAACATATATAACAATTTGAAAAATATTGAGAATACCTGTACGCCGAACAGAAGCGCTTTGAGTGGTGTCGGATAATCACCGGCGCGATAGTAAAGCTGAGCCCTTTTTTCTTCTTTAGGTAATGGCTTTTTCTCAAGAGTACCCGTACCAATTGCAAAAGTATCCATCTCAGCTGACAGAACTGAAATACTGATTAATTCTTGCGTTAATGCTGTCGCTTTAAAATCGCAAAAAATCTATGTCAATAAAATTATTTCTTTTAAAAATTATTTCAATATATGGCATTGATATTAGCTAGTCATTACTCATCAAAACATCAAATTTCATACGTTTAATAAATCTTGAAAGCTGATAAGCTAACTTGGCAAATGTATGATTTATTAAATATTAAGACTAAGTTAATTGGAATGGTTTCGAACTTTTTATCCACTATGATGCGGACTGAATTCAAAAGTTGTTTGACGAAAAAGAGCAGCTCTATTGCGAATGAAACTTAGTGTTGAAGTGAGGGACAAAGGGAAGTTCAAAAGAGACTAAGTTTACGGAGATATTCTCTGTTCAACGCAAGATGCGTCGGGTCTAACTGACTGCGCGACAATCGCTCAACAACCTGTTCGTGAAGAGCTGGAGCACGAAATTGTTAAACAAGTTGTAACTTTTGTAGATACTGCCGAGTTTAGTGTATGGTATAAGGAAGTTAAGTCTGGAGTGGAATTCAAATAAACTGCATTGCACGCATCTGAACTTGAATTTGAATTTATCATTCTTAATGAGGATGAAAGAGCAGTGGTCAAATATACATTATTGCTTAATGTTCATGTTTTTGGCTACAAAATAGTTTGTTCAAACTTTGCGTTTCTGTGCCAGACAGACTTTTTATCACTGGGTCATGTAAAAGTCATTTGCTAAAGGGATCCAGATAACTTGCGACACGACATTCCTCTAACTATCGACTTTTGCAGCAAGATAATTACTGCGTCTAATATTTTGCATCAACGAAATTATTTTCTAATTAGCCGAAACAACAAAGGATGCCAAGACTCGAAATCGCTGGATCATAAAGTTCATGAAATGTAACACAACCTCACTGTTTGAATAATTTTAGTAGTTTCTCGGTTTGAGGAGGGCAGTTTCGCGTTAGAGGTGTATAAAAATTCAAAACAGCGCTATGGGAATGGAAATTCTCGCTAATTTTAATTCCTGCGCAACAATAAGTACAGTGAGTGCAAAGGCATGTCAAAAAGTCAAAGATGGAAAATATAGCATTTAAGTGCATACCTATAGCGAACTGTCGTGTCGCGAACTGTCATATCACTGACATAAAGGCTACGACAGACGCCGAAACATACACATGCATACTGGTAATGGTATTACGCGATCACGATTTGAATAGCAAAGCCGAGCGCCCTTATGGTCGCTAAATATTTGCGATAGTAGAATATTTCTGCGCTCCGATAAAACTGGCTCTTTTGATATTCCGAAGTTTACCATGGGGTGTTTCCAAGGCCGACGTCAGCGCAACTTTTTTCTCATGTTTACTTAATATTTACAGATTACTGCATTTACGCTGATCCCAAATGACCGGTTATTTAATCCGATTGATCTTTATGGTTCGAATCAATTCACTGAACTGAACGTTCCGTAACAAGAAATTTGTAATATGATAAATTTGTTACGTTAAACACACCGGGCAAAGTACGCTGACACAGAATAAGTTGTTCCGACTGCGACACAAGCTACTCTACCTATCTAGCACCTTAGGTAAGTTTAACCGGCCCTGTTTACAGCTCACTCGTCAGTAATGGAATTAAAATGTGAACTCTGAGAGTGTCATATGATCCGTTTTTCTCTGTAAACTACTTGTTACTCGACCAAGTGGGAGTCGAAATAAATTGTTTCTTTAGTCGATTAAGTAAAGGAAAATTTCGAAGACTCAAAACAACAATTGAAAACTACGCAAACCGTCGTCAGATTCAACTTGCGCAATATAACTGTGCTTTACTTTTTCATGCCACACATACCGGTTTGATCAATAAGTAAAAATGCGAATGTCGGTAAAAGCATCATAAAGTAAAATATATTCGGCATGGTTAGTAAAGTGAAAGAACGATTTAACGATGAAGTAGTCGGCTAGTCGAAAAAACTAATTTAAGTTTATACCGAGGCTTCACTGGATTCGATTCATAATTTAAAATAAATGCAGATGTAAAATTTTACAGTTACGGAAGGAAAACGTACAGGAAAGACGTTATAAACTGACTTACATTAATCTTATCGTTGCTTGATTGAACGATGAATGGCTTGGATACGATTTCCCCAGCGATCAGCTGTGAACTGAAATCTCTTGTACTTTCTAGCGGCAGCCACTGTGCACTATAAGCAAAAAAAGATAAGTTTCGCGAGCTATTCGCGCCATTAGCGAACAAATGCCACCGCGCAGTGCCGCAATTTTGCCGCATTTTACTTATAGTATGGCTTCAAATGCTGTCGGTGACATAATTCAATTACATACAACCGGGCAACGAAGAGTCGCGCTTTGCGGCACAATGGGGCGACATTTACCGTTTGTCGCTCCATTGTGACTGCCACTTTGCGTCTCACGAATTCGTCGCACTTTGCTAGGGAGAGATGCGCAAAAACGCTTGCACTATTCACCAGAAAATTGCGACTCAACGAAGACAGCGCGAATCAAACAATGAAACCTGTCCGATTCCGATTGATAACATTTTTACAGATTCATCTCATGTTTATTGACCTTAGAGCTTTTTGCCAGATAGAGCGGCAAAATCTGACGGTGATGTTTATGTCGGTGTCTTTTTGCAAAGTGATAGTGTTTGTCAAAGCACTGATCACTGTAACTGCGTCGAAGCTTTAACTAGTTTTTGTTGCTCCAGACAATGTCAACTGGAACATTAGTCTAAGCGATGTAACAAAGCCGGCAGTATAAACCGCCCGTGCACAAATATTTCATCAAAGGCTGTATTATTAAATCACTTCAAGATGAAAATTAAGTGCTTACACTTGAGAAACTAGTACTCAGAACGCACTCGAAGAACTTATAAAAGTTACAGAAAGTTATAGTTCAAAGTGAGTACTTTGTAAACATCCGAATCGTGCTTTAGCCACTTTTCCGTTAGATGTAATTACTAAAATGCATTAGTAATCAGTATCTCAGTTATCAAAATGAATTAAACTGAACTATGCGTATATTATTAACGATTTATTGATAGATATAAAATCTGGCTAATTATTAATTTGAAGTTTGTAGCCGTTGTTGATATGTTGAAAGCAGGAAGTTGTCTAAGTGCGTCATTGGTCTGTACGATGTCCCTGAGGGGCAACATTTGAGTGTTGTCATTTAAACAGAGAACTGACCATGCGAATCAAATTATAATTGTATACAATTTTCTGTTTGATTACAGGTATATCAATATTTAATGATACACTATCACTTATTGACAATCTGCTGATATGGTTTTCATGTATGCTTCACTAAACTCAGTAAATCCACTTTTTCTGTCTTATTTCCGCATCAGCTGCTATATTAGACCACTAGCGACATGAAGCAAACGAATCAAAACAACATATCGTTAACGCAGAAGCAGAAGATGATATCGCAGACGATTTTCAGTTCAGTTTATGCCATTTACGCTTCAACACAGACATCTCCGAAATCAAACAGGTCAGTTTTATATGAGATAAATTTAACAAAATGTCCGGATGAAAGTGAAAATGGTGCATTCGGAACAATGTCCCATTTTCCTTAGTAGTGCAAAATAACGCGTTATTCAGTAAGGATGACAGTTAAAAGTAATGCAGTAGAGGTCCACTATTTATTCGCGTTCGATCGAGTGGACAAAGTGAGAAATGGGAGAATTCGCATACATTGCAAGCTCTTCCACACGTGGACCGCATAAATTGACCATCTGTGTAACAACGACACTCATCCGCCCAAAGTTGACACATCACGTGAGTGTCCAAGCAGGTCATTCGATCTACGGTTGGTTGTTTTTGACTGGGAATGTTCGATTGAAATGGATTTGAATTGATGCTGCCGTCGGAAGCCCAACTGTTAGCAGATGGTGGTGGAATGAAGCCGTTTTTGAATCCATTAGGCTGCGGAAAGTTGTTCAGGACAGATCCTGAAGATAAATAATAGTTGCCAAAAGCAATGCTAAAGTGCGAACTCTCTCCTCCACGCGAGGTGCGAAGAGCACGATCGAAATGCCCGCTTGCCGCCTGAGAAGTGGTTGACTCGACTTTTTACGGAAAATTTCTCTTCCGCTTAATCCCACTGGTTGGCAACTGAATTCACTTGCATATGGAAGTCGTGCTACTGAACAGATTACCTCAGCACAAAACCCATTTGAAAATGATTAATACTGAAAACATAGCCTTTCAAAAGTTTAATTTTTTAGACTGAACCCGGCATTAGGCAATAATTATTTCAGATCGTATACGCAGTATTCGAGCGGCTTACCGTAGTATCTTTCACCGGCTTTAAGCTCTGATTGTCTTGGAACGAGAAAACTGTTCCCTGAACCTCGATAGATTGCCTCGCCACCCGTCAGCTCGCGAAGTTGGTCTAAAGTTGAGCTGGTAGCGAAAGCGGGAATCAATAATATCAGAATGCCTAAAATTTTAGATTCTAATACAAAGTTTCAAAGAAAGCTAGCGTTGCTGTCAGTTTATGTACAGCTTGTCCTAACACTGTTGCAGTGTTAATGTTTGTTGAATACAAAGATAATATAAAGATATACGGTCGAATCCAAATACAAGCGTTTCGTATATCAAGGAAACTCAGTCTTCAAGAGAAACTAAAGAGAAATTGATATGTAATAGGTGTTTTAGGTTTTTCCCTGAAATGCGCTTTGAAACTACAGTATCAAATCCAGGAGAAGGGTGAATTTTTCTGAATTTTCTACATACCCTAATATTCGAGTTATACTGTTTATGAAGGCACAACGGGTAATTTCCCCGCACGTATAAGAACGAAGAATGTGAAGGTACAGAATGCCCCATAGCTCTGAGGGAGAAAAATCAAGCGACACCTGCTCAAAGGGCAATTCAATTTTCGCAAGCTAAGTATCAGTGCTACGCTCAACATTTTCGAGAATCCAAAAGAGGAGGCTCTCATCTCTCCTTCATGTGTTTGTTATCGGAAGTGACTCACCAACGAACATGGATGACATTCTGAGAAAATTTGCAGCAACAGGTTCTGGTCGAGATTACTCAATGTTTTCCACTGGCAGGCTTTCTCTCTTCAACTTCTTTGTACCAATCTTTGTCTGTGACTGACATAGAGGAAGTTGACAGAGGAGAAATGGGAACGATTAATGCAAATCTAAATTCTGACAGGTCGCATGCGCAGCCGTCAACAAGAATTGCTTTCTTCAAATATCCGCGACGGTTCAGTTGCCGGTCACCACCATCTGAATGCCGCTGCGCTCTGATTATCTCGCACTTCACGGATTCGGACGCATATGTCGCTCGCGTACTCTTGTTTCTTTTCAAGGGATCAAATTGAAGGCACATTTTTGCATCAGTATACAATTTGAAACTGCTATGGCTATTGAACTTAATCCTAATTCGTACAGCTAATTCATTTTTTTCTATGTAAGTTTGACATGGACGATGGTGGTTTAACAACTTTGGTTAATCGCCAAAATTTTGCACTTTTGCGTTCATTCTGTGTACGAAAATAATGTCTCAGCTGTTGCCGCGTACAGGGGCGAGTTTCGTAAAATAAATTTCAATATAAGCTGATAAACTTAATTACATTTAGATCTGTTTTATGAAAATGTTCCCAGACGGGCGAATCGCAGTGGGTGTGCATATAACAAAAAAGCAACTATTCAAGACATTAATCAATATGGAAAGCGATTGATCGAACGGTCGAAAGGACAGAGTGAATTTTCGATGAATCCGCAACGATTGCACGACCTCGGGCATATCGAATGCATCATCAGCGGATCTTTCAGGCAGCAACACTCGGCCGCCAATCGAGGGCACATCGGGTGCTTGTCGAGACAGTAATTGTATGGCTAAAATTATATTTTATTGAAGGTTTAACCTACTAATTTGAATTAGCGCGCATTTATGTTAGATAACCGCCCTATTTGAAATAGGCGTTATCACGCGATCATATCCCGTAAATATTAGGAAACAAATGATGTGTCATTAATTTGATACCGTTTTCAGTAAGCAATATAACTAATGTATCATTAGTTATATTTTATTCTTACGACTGTACCTCGCATAAACATTTACGACGGTTCGTCCTACAGCAATATTCAGTTCACAATAAGGGAAGCTTTCGGGCCCTTATTTTTTGGTAAATTATAGAGCCGTTCAGTTCAGCGCTTCGAACAACGTTGATTCACTCAATTTTGCATCATTTCAGATGAACAGTTTCTCAACTTAAAAATAGACGTCTCACTTTTTTAAACAGCAGGTAAAAATGTGACGTTCAGAGGTTTAGTATAGATTTAGTATACATGCTTTGAATCAGGTCTCACAAGGAAATACTCTGAGTGCTTCAGGTACAGCAGTCCTATCATGATGAAATGACGCGAATTTATCTTACCGGGTAGCCGTGACCGTGAAATCCGTGGTGGTAATGGTGCTTCATATAGTGTGAGCCGTATAAGGGGGGTTGAGGATAATATTCACCGTTTCCTGAATATCATGTTTAAATTACGAAACTTATTATATTTATACACTATAGCACACCGTATCTGCTGCCGTACTCGTTGGTAGAGTCCGATCCACCAAAAATAATCCCTACCCCACCGACCAACTGCAGCTCGCAGTAGACTCCAATGACTGTTGCTATGAAGATGAAAAAAATGCCTAGAACCATTTACATGACTTATGCATCAAGTAAGAAACTGGCGCTGTAAGACCTGACTTATTGCACGTCCCGCCACCATTACAGATCTGTTTTGAGTTCAGAGAGCGTGTAGCGTCAAAAAATTTTGCCTCACTTTTGGAAGAATTTTCTGCTTAAATCCTCGAGTACTGATTTTCATGGGGCACAATTGAATTTCTCGCGAGGAATGAAACCGCTTTGGGAATTTAACCCGTACATTACGTTTGTCTAATAGCACCTCGGGTCCAAATGGCCTCCCACACATATCTCATTAAGCGCGCCTTCAGGGCGTCGACCGTTTTCTCATTTTCATTGCAAAGACGCTTTTTATATTACCTGTTTCACGCATTATTGTTTTTAAGCAACTTAATCGTATTCGTGCTTGCTCGGCGTTTTATTGATGATCTGAAAACGCTATTGAGTACGATCAGATATCACAACAATTTTATAGCTTTTCCATTTCCACCAAGTCAATCACTTTTGCTCAGAAATAAGGCATTAAAAGGGACTCGCGAAATGGCAAAGAGTTTCAGTGATGTAGGGAAGACGCCCTGAGCAAAAATTTTCCCAGCTAGCAGGAATTTTGACTGTAAGAATACTGTCCTCTCATTGACCCTTCGTCGTTTATTCTCTCGCCTTGATTATAACAACTGAATCAATATGCTAGAAATTGGACTGCATTGCGACTACGTCCAAGTGTCAACTGCGTGAATCTCTTATTCCTCTAAAGCTGACAGCGAGTCAACTGTTCGCCCCCTCATTCTAGTTTGTTGAACAATTCATTGCCTGTTTTGCGCATCCGAAAACATAATGCGTTGACTTTTGGGGCGTTTGTTTGCAGCAGTGATCATGCGGAGCGCATGGTGGCATCCTCTCGTGAAGGTGATTTCTGTATCGCCATTCATCAAGGTTATTCGCCAACGTCGGCAAACTGCGCCTGTTTGCATTACGTTATATGGCAAAATAGACAAGAAAATTTCAAATATCGTAGGAAGCGTGGTAAATTCCAGCGGCGTCTGGGATTGTCAGACATGGGGAGCTGGGGATAGCTGGGTCATGCTATTTCCGTTTCTACATCGCCAAAAAAGACCGGGTCACACCTACCTTTTCGGGTAATTAGTTTCTCTCGTGCTCTGCGCAAACATAAGAAAGAATGGGGGGCCTGAGAATGCGAATTTTTTTAACTTTCAAGTTCGTCGAGATTTTTCTCTTACAGAAAATTGTCAAATATTTTCGTTCTGTATAATGGCATTCAGTCAAGTAAAGTGGTATCTTTTTTAGTTGAATAAACACTTTTCAAGCACACCAAGCCGCTATGATTCAGTGGATATGAAACAAGTACAGACCCCTCAATGCATTTGTTCATGTCACGTTTCCGTTATGCGCCGCTTTGCATCCCATTCGAAGAGAGACGAGAGTGTGTTCATTTACAACTGTTTTTGAAAGCAAACTATATGTGCCATTGCCATTCTCAAGCTTACTTCATCAGGTGACAGACGAAAGAAGCTCCAAGAGTATCGAAACACTAGGCAACCTTATTGATGATCGCTGTACTTAACGTATCTTCGGCTTAATTGCGTTAATTACTGCCGCGATTGATCTTCAGTCTTCCAATAATCTTTCGGATCTAATGTGTATCTAAGCACAATTTTCAGCACAAAGTGAGTCCCGATATAAATTTGTGACTAAGAGAAAATCTTATAATCTTTATTATGATCTTACTCCGAGCGCACATGAGACGAAGCTCAAATCGAATTGGTCATATTATCGCAGTAATAACAGAGTTACGGAAGATTTCAGATGACAATGAAGTCATCAATCGAATATAGTACAACTGAAATAATAGGCTAATCTGCGTGCTGGCTGTGATTTGATAGACGGACGATTCAAATTTAAGGGAAATCACTTCAGCATAATTGACCTTTTTTACATGCTTCAGAGTGCACAGCATTTCCACAAATGAAAGAATATAAATGGAAAAAGAATCGATGAAAGAGAAAATTAAACGGTAAATCTTTGCAAACATGAATCACACGTTTATTGGTCGAGTTGTCAGTATGCTTCCAAGGACTGAACGCGTTGAATGCCACGAAGACATAATCTGGATCATTGTCAATCAAATGATCATTTGTTCCATTGTGTACTTTTTGTCTATATATATTCCATTTCCACTTTGATAAGGCCACTTTCGCAGTCAAACAGGATATTTGCGTTATTGATCGGACTTCAAAAAAATTGCTTTTTGATTGGAATATTTCATCTTTAGTTAAGAATAGGAACTTAATGAAGTGGAAATGGCATATTCCAGTTGAATATTACAATGTTTTTATCGAAAATAAAATCAATATGGGTATCTGTTTCCATTGTTATAATTAAATTGGTTGTTAGCTCCCCAAGGCGAAGGAAAGTATGGATTTCCAGCGCCGTTATTGAATCCGCCGTTGCCATAGTTCATTGGCCCGTTGCCGTAGTTAGTTGGACCGTTGCCAAAGTATGTTGGATTATTGCCATAATTTGTTGGACCGTATGGGTTACCGTAGCCAGGATAGCCGCCTCCAAAACTGCCACCATAATATCCATTTCCTCCATATCCACTTCCCCCGTATCCATTTCCTCCGTATCCGCTTCCACCGTATACGTTTCCTAATATTAAAATACTGTATATATCACTGAGCGCGTCGTTGGTTGTGATGTAGAACTGAATTGATTTTTCGATAATAAACTTCAGCATTAGTAAAGGAGTATACTGTTTTAAGGTGCATTTACAAATAGGTGAGTCAATGAGCCAAGGTCGACTTTGAGCAAGAATACCCAATTCTCTGTCAAAAACAGATCACTGAAATAACGTCAGCACAAAAATATGAATCCAAGTAGTTGAACAAATTGAGCTCTTTACTTTTCAACAAATCAATCGTATTACCATAACCGAAGTTATTGCCTGGACCACGGTAGATTCCACCACCCGTGATATCACGCAATGTATCAATGCCACCGAGAACAAGTGTTGCATGAAGAATCGTCGCAAGTACTATTGAAATGACTGAAATAATTCAAATACAAGCTTTGTACAAAGATTACCAAAATATAATGTGACAATTTTTATTTTACACGAGAAAATACGATATTTTCATATCTCCGAAGAAAGTGATTGTATCAAAAGTACAATGTTATGCTTTAGTACATAGCAACGTTTTTCATTTTAGTTCATTGAAGAAGCAGAACACTCTACTTAGCGCAAAATAGAGAGCTATAGAATCATTTCGAAATGTCAAAGTTGTTGAAAAAAATTGTACAGGTTGGAGTCTATTCTGTATTACGTTCGCAAATACAAGTATAACTCACAAATCAGCGAATGTGAAAAACTGAGTTACCAATTGAACGCATATTGACGTCTTCGAAATTTTCTTGCTAGCAGTTAGGGCCGGCCACTTCTTGCTCTTGTATCCAAGTTTGAGAAGACGTAGACCAGTCAAATGATTTGTGATCGCAGATCTGAAGTTTAGGCCAAAATTCTTCTTCTTTTCTTCTCAAGTCAAAAGTTGTGGTAAGGGGGTGTTTGATATGTGTCGGTATCGACGTCAGTAAACAACTTGTGTTTGCTTTTGCTGCCGAAATTCGAATCACTTTGCAATGATTGGGCGCTGGTGCAATAGGCCTTCTTTGTTGCGTACTGTGTTCCTTTCAAAGTCAACAGGAGATCGCAGTGAGAATAGAGGGACTGCACGTCTGAATTTTAAGCTTTACGAGTCCCATCTTAATTAGATTGTTTCCGATGAACGCTACTTCACACTAATCAAAGACAAATCATAAATGATAACGCATGGGCGCAAAATGAGTTCTGCAGAAGCTGCTTTATGTTATATTGACGCAAATCTGTCATATCGATCGGCCCTGAAGAGTATATCTCCTTTGCGGAGCACAATCCACTTCAGTGCCTCCCATGTACACATCTGAATTTTAATTTTCCTTTTTACACTCTCCATTGCTCCGATTTGCAGCTACGAAATTGCATCTATAAGGAGATTTTTGGCGATCCCGAATTGTTTACATCATAGGTACATGTTTTTTTGTTCTTTACATGCCACCGGAGTTGATTCTTGCATATGCGTTTTGACTGAATCTTTATATTGATGAGCGTCGCTAACTGAAGGATGTGTTACAGCCGCTGAGCACATGACGATCCGCTGGATACTCAATGAATGGCACGATTAATTATTTTTAACTCCTGATACGCTTCTTAACGTCGCCGTTAACTGTGACGCGGACATTAGTGACGTCAATGACCAACGGTTAACTTTTTACGGCCAGCTTTGTGATGCAATTCACCTACGGCAAATGTCAAATCTAATAGAGCACAACACATTTGATTTCCTTCTGATTTAACGATAGCAAATGTCAGATCTAATTAAATTTAAGATTCTCAGGTGGGACTGACATTCAGATTTTCTACAAATTAGCTCAGATTAATTCTAATAGCGCCTTGAATAGACCACAATGTTTTTCACTCTTCTCCAAACACTATGATTATTCATGGCTCCTGCGTGGGACGGCTAACGATTTGCACTTCTCTGCTAAATCAAAATCCCTTTGACATTTTCATAACCCAAATTTATTCTAAGAACGATCCAAAATGTGTCTTGCATCATCTTTCTGGATTAGTCAAATAATCTTGTGCTCGTATTCACTAATAGAGTGGGTAAGCCGCCATTTGCATTATCACTCAGCTGACAATGACAAAGGATAGTTACTTTGATATTGAAGGCGTAGCGCTTATTGATGATGCTGTCTATTCTATGATGGAGTCTTGATAATGGAAATAAAGCTCAAAGAATGTTCCACAAGTAATCGATGACTGACATATCTGACAAACTAAATATAGCCTCTGTATCACCATTTGTTGAATCTGGTTTTTGATTTTTTGCATTCGACTGAATATGCCGAAAATAGAAAATTATGAAGGATAACTGTCGCCATCTGGGAATTTGTTCGGATTGAAATGCCTTAAAGCATAATATTATCTCATGTTCGAAGCATCACTATCATTATACATCTTAGTTCCTCGTGTGGTGCAATCTTACAGCGCAACTAGATGATAAAGCGAGCTAATCGACGATTTCAGTGAATGCGCATCAAAAGCGCGTG